>CABHPR010143848.1:0-36309 GCA_902168415.1 Peromyscus melanophrys | reverse complement strand
CTCTCTCTCTCTCTCTCTCACACACACACACACACACACACACACACACACACACACACACACACTAATAATGTATATGTCAGTGTATCTCTGTGCCAGTCAGACTGCAGTTAAAACCTGAAGTCAGTGGTCCTAACCTTTAACCAACCAATTCACCAGAGTCAGCAAGCATCTGTTTTGTCCTATTTAGAAAGTTCGAAAGGACTACGCCAGGGGTGACAGGCAGAGCCTGAATAATAGCACTATGGAAGCTGGAGTTGGTGCCCTAGGCCCCATGACCTCTTGTTTCTTTTCTGGTTTTGAGGCTTTTGGATATGATACTCAGGCACCTCTAACCTTGTCTTCACACTAGAGATCTGAGTGCACAAAGACTTCCTGGGGAGAGCAGAGCTCATCATAAGCTGCTCTGCGTGGGCCTGGGACAGAGGAAGTACTCATAAATGCTAGCTGCTATTTTAATCTGCTGTTGTTAGCACTGTAGTCATTACTTTTATCATCGTTACTATATGTAGCAGACAGACCTGGGTTTGAATTCCAGATCTGCTACTTTATGGCTGTGTGACTTCAGGCAAGTTTCCAAACCTTTCTGAGGCTTCATTTCTTTTAAGACAGGACACTGAGTAACTCATGATGTTATATGAAACAAATGAGACAACTCCATGGGTACAACTCAGCACCACTGAAGCAGCTGGATTATACTGTCCATTATCTTTCCTAGGTTCCATAAGTTTACTTGTCATAGAATGGATGTATGTGTCTGATCAGGCACGGTTAGCAGTTTACAAGGTACCCCATCCCCCAAGCATCAGGCGTCATGCATCACTTCCCTTCCATCTCCAGCACTGAAAGTCACTTTCAGGAGGTGTTCAAGGAGCAAGCCTGCAGGTCAGGGATGTGGCTAGTGGCTTCTCTCCCACATCAGGAAGAGACAGAAGACACTGCAGAGGGAGCAGCATATAGAGAGAATAACAAGTGTGTGGGTGGGGTATAGACTGTGGTTGGTTGGGAGAAGGGGATACACCAATCTAGCTTGAAAGTTTGGCTCATTGCCACACTGCTGCTGTTATACCCCTACTGATGTCCTGTGGCCTGTGACTAGGTGCTGGGACTAGAGGAAAGTAACAGAAGGTGGGACACAATTGCATTTGATACCTGATGATCTTTCCTACACTCAATCCCACCATCCCGAAGGTCAGAGAGCCGAGAGGGATGCTGAAGATTTCCCCTGAAAGACAGCACTGTGGAGTATGTGTGCTAGATGTGCTCTGTATGTGTGTTTGTTGTCCCGTGTATGTTGACTTACTTATGGGGTGCATGTCTCCAGTGGCAGCAAGTAGACTGGTCCAGCCTCCCTATATCCTGAGTTCTTCTTGTGCCCGAGAAACAGCTTCCAGTGGCATCCTTACTTACATAGATGTTGACAATGGAAATAAAAGTTCTGTAGTCAGAACAAACTTAACAAACTGCTATTGTCACTTTCTTTTCATCTATCTATCTACACAGCCATAAAGTAGCAGATCTGGAATTCAAACCCAGGTCTGTCTGCTACATATAGAAAGGTGTTCTAGCCCTCTTCTTTCTGTAAATTAGAACTTATATTGGCAAATAGAAAAAGCACCAAATGTGTTAACCCTTACAATATTAATGGATTTGGCATACAGAGTCAGACATCCACCCCGATCAGCAGCAAGAATCAGAGGCTAGTGGAGTCATGTACCCTCTGAGTAGAGGTGTGCTAACACAAGTCTGTGAATGTTATAAAGCTAAACAAAATAACATTTAACTTCAAAATGTTTTAAAAATTAAAAATGTAAATCTAGTTTCTCTTAAAAACTTCTAAAAATACTTGATAATTTTAAATAGAAAGCTTTAGTGTGCCTGATTTCTCTTCCTGTTTTTGTTTTGCCCTGTGGTGTTTGGGTAAAAGATGTCTTGTTTATCCTGTCACAGAAGGGTCAGAAAGAGGGGAACAGTCATTTCTGGAACTGGCTGGGTGGGGGGAGGGAGGAACCTATAAAAACAAGCCTGGAATAAACAGCTGCTGACGACAGACGCACTGAAAGCAGGCAGCTTCTCTCAGTGCTGTTCTGTGAGAAGGTCACAGGCTGTCCCCACAGGGCTAAGGATAGGTCACCAAGGAGAGAGGCGATGAACTTAGTACTGAGATGCCCAGACTCTGGGCTTCCAGAATGAGATCAAGGACTAGTAGATTCTGTCTCCCTGGGCTCCTTGCGCCTGCAGTCCTCCAACACTGCCATGCTGTGGCCTGCACACCGCCGTGTATGTGACAGTGTGATTTTCCCTACAGTGCTTTCCCTCCTGTAGGCCTCCCATATCCGGGCATTTTCATACTCGATTTTGCAGAAAAGGCCATTTGCCCCCGGAGTAAGAGCATCTGCTGGCTGTCCTAGATGTGTAAGGTGATCTTGTCCAAGTCTCAGCTGCAGGGCCTTGGAGGATGACCCTGGCAGCTCTTACTGGGCCACACACACACAGCTACCCAGCAGCTCAAGGCCGACCATGAGCACAGCCTCCTTCCTGTCCTTCTCATTTGCAGGAGCTTTCACTTGTTTCCTTGGAAGAAACAACAAGGTTATTAAAATGTGAATATTTCTTGGTGTTGGTCCCTGGTGGCTTAGTTTA
Organism: Peromyscus melanophrys; assembly: GCA_902168415.1. Lineage (NCBI taxonomy): Eukaryota > Metazoa > Chordata > Mammalia > Rodentia > Cricetidae > Peromyscus > Peromyscus melanophrys. The sequence goes on along the minus strand of CABHPR010143848.1, from coordinate 33,666 downwards.
AGTTGGCAGTTCTCTTTGACACTACTGAGGGAATGTTTCTTGTGTTTGCTGAAAAGACCTCTTGGTCACACCACCTGTTTGCTGTGCTACTTCTGCCGTGTATGGAACAATCTGGCTGCACCATGTTAGTCTAAGCATTGTTAAGATCACTCTTCCACGCTCTCACTGTCTTCTACTCTCCTGGAGTCCTTGCCTGAAGCTTGCTCCTCCATTCTCTGTTAGTCCCTCCCATCCTGGTCTATCTCTACACCCCTAGCCGATATTAAGTCTTGGGGGTTCTATCCCTCCCCAGCCCATTTTGTCTCTGCTCACTAGCCGTTCTCTAGCTTGAACTATCCTTCATCTTGGACACTCCCTGCTTTCACCCAATCGGACCCCAAACCTAGCCTTCCTCACTCACTTCATGAAACTCACCACAACCCTAAGAGATCTCTAGACACTATGAGGGACTCTCTTAGTTTGCTTTCTATTCCTGTGTTAAAACGTTGACTTTGAGGCACTTGGGAGACAGAGGCTGGTGGATCTTTGAGTTTGAGGCCTGTCTGGTCTGCAGAGCAAGTTCCAAGACAGCCCGGGCTACACAGAGAAACCCTATCTCTGGGGAAAAAAACAAAACAAAACAAAAAAATTGACCAAAAACAGCTTGGGAAGGAAAGATTTATTTGGCTTTTACATCCCCATCACAACCCATTATCGACAGAAACCAGGGCAGGAACTCAAGAAGGGCAGGAACCTAGAGATAGGAACTGAAGCAGAAACAGTGGAGAAATGAATGCTGCTCGTTGGCTTGCTCCCCATGGCTTATACAGCCTGCTTCCTTAACCACCCAGCACCACCGCCCAGGGGTGGTACTGCCCACAGTGGGCTGGGTCCTACTATAGCAATCATTAATCAAGAAAGTGTTGTGGCCAGGCAGCGGTGGCACATGCCTTTAATCCCAGCACTCGGGAGGCAGAGCCAGACGGATCTCCGTGAGTTTGAGGCCAGCCTGGTCTATATAGCGAGATCCAGGACAGGCACCAAATCTACACATAGAAACAACCTTGTCTCGAAAAAACAAACAAACAAACAAAAAGAGTGCTGTACAGATTTCCTACAGGCAATCTGATGGAGGCATTTTCCCAATTGAGTTTCCTCTTCCCAGATGACCTTAGCTTGTGTCAAGTTGATAAAAAATCCAACTAGGACAGGGACCCAAGACCAATGGTATCCACTGACCTTAAAGATATTATAAACAACTTGCCTCCATTGGATGAGTATAGGGAAAGAAGTTAGAGACAGACAAAGGCTCAGCATCCTGCCAACTTGTAACTTGGGCCTAGTGTCTCCAGGTATCTGATACAATGTCTCTGCGGCTCACGGAGTAAGAGAGGTTGTTACCATGAGGCCTGGGGAGCTGTGAGGCCAATGTGAATTAAGCACTGTTTAGCTGACAGCTCCTTGGTGTTTGCATGGAGAAGAAGCTGTAAATACTTACCTCTAACCACAGCCTCCCTGTTCCCGCCTTTCCTTTCTCTTTTCCTATGCCTGACTGTGCTACCAGTGATAGTAAACAACTTGTCTCCATTGGCTGAGTATAGGGAAGGTAGTTGTCCCAGACAAATCCAGGTAGACACATCTGCAGTGGATTTGCCTGCCAGACTTGGATGCTGGGGAATATAGTGAGGAGAAATCAGCTTCCAGAACACTGCCACCTAATTGCTTTACTGTCAGATGTCAGGGCTCCCTGTAGGGAATGTCACCATGTGTCTCTCAATTTTGGGTTAGCTGATCCAAATTAGGTGTTGCTGATACTGACTAGAACAGTAAAGGTAGAAATGTGCCATTTTTTACTTGTCCCAGGCCTTTCTGTTTCCGTGTCATGTCATGGCCCCATGCCTCTGTCTCATTGCTTTGCTTTAGAAGCCGTAGTCAGCAAGTAGTTGTGTGCACCTACTTAGTGCTTGCTTGGTTCTACCGGTAGGGATTCAAAGCTAGGTTGGGGAGAGTGCTATGGCTTCTTCAGAGCAACAACATCTCTTCTGAACATATCTTATTTAACAAGAGCTTCAGAGCCGCTGCCCCCCAGCCCCCTGGGCTGGATCTAAAGCCAGCCATACATGTTGTCTTGGGGAATCCACAGGAGAAGTCTGTAGAAATCTCAGCAAAAGTCAAGGAAGAAGGAAGGTTTCCATAGGCTGGCTGGAAGGCTCACTGCATGCAGATTCAGGGAATACAGTGGTATGCACAGGAAGTAGCCATTTATGAAGCTAAGTGCCTGGCAAACTCTGCTTCAACTATACATAGTATGAATTTGACCAGTCCTTAGTCATATTGGTGACTCAAGTCTGGTGTTTCCAGGAACAAGGCTCTGTGTGATCCCTGCAGTAGCTCTAAGGGTAGCTCAGGAACTTTACTGTCCTCATCCCACAGGGCACAGGACCTAGCCCTGGGTTTTCTGTGAGCTACCTATAAGCTCTTGCCTACCCTAGAAAACAAGGACTTAAGAGTCTCTGGCCATCAGCTGAGGTGTGGGATAGCCTCTAACCCTTTGAGAACAGCCTGAACTAGCACAGCCCCAGGAATGTAGCTTCTTTGCTCCTCCCCTACTCCAAACAACTGGCAGTTGTCCTTTAGAGAATGCCATCAGTATTTGTTTTCTTGTCACATGGGAAGCCTGTGTTTGGTCTGCATGGACATGGTGTGACTATGAGAATTATTGTTCGGTTCTGTCTGTAGCCATGGATGATGATAATGTTGATCCCGCTGGACAGAGCAACACAAGTGTGATGTATATATGCACACAGGCACACACTACATCCTGACTGAAATTCAAATTCAGTGTCAGGGTCTGAAGCTGGCAGGATGTGCAAGCATAGTGAGCCTGCCTGTTTTCCTGGGTATACCTGCACCATGCCCAGCTGTGCATTCATTCTGCCTGCGTGTCCCCCAGTGAACATAGACTGAAGCTTGCCACTGTCATGGATTCAGATCTGAGGCAGACTCACTCTAGACTCTTGAGTTTAAGAATGTGGACAGGGTGGGTGCAGGTTGCTGGACTTCAGCAATGGGAACAGTTGCCTGGTGATTGGTACCGAGGGACTCATTTCAGCTCACATTTCCTAGTTTTACTCTCACTGCCTTCTGAACAGGTGAGCTCAAGGTACTCACACCAACCCGTTCTTTGGTGGGCATTCCCTCTGGACAATGTTTAATGTCTTGCTGTGATGGAGGCTGCAGAAGGAAGGCATGCATGACTCAAGGGTAGTTCTGGTCTCCAGGCAATAAAGAAGCAGGGAAGAAGCATGTACATATTCATTCTACTCCTCTTTCCATCTAGCAAGCAAGACTTATCACACATAAATACTTTCAATTTTGCTTGCACAGCATGAGAATTGCTAGGTTTGTTTTACTACTGAAATTGAACACTTCTGAAGAAACATGACGGCATTATCTTTCCTGGCAGGTAGGAGGGGAGTTCTGCAGGAGATATGCTCCTCACAGCCCTTTGGAAATGAGATGCTACTGCTCAGTACTGGTAGGGAGACGAACGGTCTCACTCCTCAGTGGCTCACTCTCCAGGTTCTTGGTCCCCAAGTCCTAGGGATGGGATGGGCTCCTGCAGAAGGCAGGTCATGGACATCTCCAGAGATGTGATAGTTGGTACTCCATGTAGCTACTGTGTCTCTCGTTTATTATACCTGCTTTTCTATTTACACAGTTTCAGTTCTCTACTTACCTTCCTGTGGCCACTCTGCCCTCTATGTATCTCTCCCTTCTCTGCTGTAAATTCTTACTTCCTTAAAAATCTGTATTAGACATCACTGCATCTGATGGAACTTGCAGACAGACATTTGTTTGCTAATTGTGTCTGGGTGTTAGTTCTGGGCAGCCAGCTGGATGGTAGACATTTCTGGGTGTCTGCTCTCTTCTGGTAATTACCATATTGTCTGTACTTGATGGGGAGTGGGGCTGGAGATTAGAGATTTTACAAGGCTTATTAAAGGAAGATTCTCAAAGAAGTTTCATGGAGTATAGGGATCAGCATTAATGAAAATTATTTTGGGAGATTTTTTCATAAACTATGTTTTAAAATAACTTTCTCTACCCTTTCTTGCTTGTGGGAATGTAAAATGGCACAACCATTGTGGAAAACAGCTTGGCAGTAGTTACTAAAAACATAGAGTCTCCATATGATCCCTAGAATCCCATTCTCAGGGTTATGTCCTAAAGGACTGAAAACATGTTCTCATAACACTATTCACAGTAGCAAAAGGTAGATCATCCCAAATGTACTTCTGTGGTTGACTGTATACACAAATTGTGATAAACCAATATAACACAATTTTGTTTGTCAAAACAACAGTAGCAAGGGGGAAATGAAAGGAATGATATATTGATAACTGCCACTGGAAAAAAAAAAAAAAAAAAGGCTGTATATCCCAAACTGCTGCTTAGGGAAGAAGGCAGACACAGAAGGTCACAATATGTGACACCCAGAAGAGATTACTCAGAATGCAGGCATGTTTGCCAGGGGCCAGGGAAAGGGACAATGGAAGAAGCTGCTTTGTGGGTAAGGGTTTTTACCTCCAAGTGAGGAAGGCATTTGGGAACTGGATAGAGGTGGGGATTTGTACAACACTATGAATGTACTAGATATTCACCTTGTAATGGCTGATTTTATAGTATGTAAATTTTACCTCAGTGAACCATTTTTTCTTTTAAGCAGAAAGGGGGAGGGATTACTTTTCAGGCCCAAGTTGATATGGGATGAATTTTACTGAATACTGAAATGTAGACACTTGGAGGTTAATTTTAGGTAAACCCTAAAATTGTTAGAAATGGCAGCTAGAATATGAGTTCCTTTAGGATACTGCTAGGTTAGTATTTTGCCTTTTGTTGACCTGAGGAACAAAGGAACAGCTTCATTCAGGCTCTCTTCATGCCTCGGTGTGCCTTATGTGCAAAGGAGGATGCTGGAACTGGGACGGACAGCAGGCCTCTACTGAGGGGATGTGCCAGGCTCAGCTTGCCGGGAATCCAGGTACCTGCCTCCAGTGTTGCCTTCTCTGCTTTAGAAAGACTGATAAGGGGAGAGGATTTTGTTTATATTTCAATATTCATAAAGTGTGTGTGTGTGTGTGTGTGTGTGTGTGTGTGTGTGTGTGTGTGTATGGGTGTGTAAGGTTTTGGAGTTGGCAGACCTAAAACCCCTTAACCTTCCTGTCCCTATATCAGGGATAACACTCTTTCTTTGTGCTGGGGTTTAGAGGTTAAGGAAAATACTTGGGTTCTGTTTGTTTTTACACCAGCTTCTATCATCAGCAAAGATTATTTTTTCCACCCTGCATTGCCACATAGATAATTATATTCATCCTCATTGGCCTTTAAATGAGGAAGAAGATGGAGACCTCAGTTGGGTATTTATATGTTTACTGTTTTTCCTGTCATCAGTTATTTCAAGGAAAGACAACTCTCTATGTTTATAAAAAGTGGCTTATTTTAGAGTTGGTTATCATTCCTTTCATATATTGAACTTGCAATAGCATTTTAGTGGGGTACATGTGTTGACATGAGTCACACACTATCAGAGAATAAAAATTCTGCATGTGGATAAATTTCTAGGTGCCTGACATATGTCTATCTCAATGTTATAATGTGAATATTCTTATTTTTTCTGGACAGATATTTAAAAGACAACACCAATAGCACCCTTAGCCTTCTGCTGCAGCAGAAGTCAATGGCATTCAGTAAGACCTGCTAAAGCCAGGGGCCTCATTTGTTTTTCAAGGTAGCCATTATCATTCCTGCCTAGTAGATGAGAAAAGGAGTTGCTAGCATGCACTACTACTGGAATCCAGGGCAGATCCATCTGTTCCTCCTGCCAGAGGGTGTGTTCCTTGAGTTGAATTTTTTCCTCATCCTCAGCATTGTGGTCATGAGTTCTATGAAATGTACTCAAACACACAGATTCATGTATATATGATATTGGATTCTCCTTGCTTTAAAGCTAAAAGGCTCCAGGCATACAAATACATTGACCCAGCATATAGTGTTCTAACTAGTTACTGTGTGTTCAGTGCCTGTTTTGTACCAAATGTTACATATACTATCTGTTCTTTGGGATTCTTGTAGGTAGATAATATTATTTTATAGATGAAGAAATTAAGTTCAAATGGGTTAAGTAAAATTGTCCATGATCCCAAAGCCACTAGGTGATACAGAGCCTGCCTTTCTGCCTCCAAGGCAGAACGATTGGTCTCTAATCCTCAGCCTGGTCTCTAATCCTCAGCCGGCCCTGCTCACCATTGTCTGAATCAGCCCCTCCTTCATTGGCTTCTAATGGCATGTACTCATCTCTTTATGTTTCTAGTGCTAGGTCACCAAACTTGTTGGAAAACATTGTAATGTAAGAGCCCAAGGACCCAGATTCTAGCCTCAAGCCGGGCCTGTCCTTGTGGAATGTCCTTGACTCCTAAAATTGAGAACTATAAGCCCCTGGCCCTTGCTTCTCTCCCTCCTGGCATTTATCACAAATAAGTGAGAATCTAGATATGCTCTATCTACATAATGTATAGGCAACTTATACTAAATGTAAACACGTGACTTTTATTTTTTATAATGCTTGTAGATGTTATTGTGATGAATATTATTTACCTACTAGGGTTTTTTTTGGCATTTTAAACTTTCTCAGTTGGAAGATAGTAAAAACTCAGTTACTATCATGAGAATCTATTCCCTCCTCACCCACCCCCATACTCCACAGATGAGGATAGTGTTCCATTCATGTTGGGAGCCAGGTCCCCTAAGTCTACATCACAGGAAAAGCACTTTTAACAGGATTACTACATGATCCAAGGACTTGAAATCAAGACAGTGATACACAGAGCTAGGTCCTGAGCTTTGTCCTTGTAAGGTGGTAGTGACATTCAGCAGGCTTCTGGTACCCACTCTGCAGCCAGCCTGTGTGAGCTAAGCCTGTGGACATTTTTCCTTTCCTTTCTTTCCCTTTTTTGTGTGTGTGTGTGTGTGTGTGTGTGTGTGTGTGCGTGCGCTCAAAGACATCTTTGAGGTTATATACAGATAATAGATTATTGTCCTAAGCAGTCATATGTACCAAATAAAAATTAGTTCTAAACATTATTAAATGTATATGTTTCTTTTTACTGAGAATGTTTGAGGTATATCTAATTAGGAATTTATGGCAGTTTGGTTGATTCTTTGAGCACTTAGCCACAGGCTTAGCTTAAAGAGAAATACCACCTGTTTATATACAGCATTGGTATACTCACTGCTATATTAAAAACTGCTTCCTTAAGCTTCCGTAAACTTGTTTCTAATACATATACTTTAAAAACATCTCTTTATATATTCTGACTTGGGCTGATTAAACTCTCTTTAGAAGGAGAAATAATAGTGCTATATATCTCCCTGCTGGTACTCTTTCCTCTTAGAATAAAAATTCTTAATTTATTAATTCGTTATCTGTTTTTAAAGTATAATTTTGCAATTTGACAGGGCACTATCATGTATACTATTTCACGTGCTCATCAGAGCAGCTCTGTTTCATCCCCATCTGCATATATGGAAATTGAGAACCTGACTTGTCCTAGGACCCTGAGCCAGGAAAGAGTAGAGCCAGCTGGTCCTCAGTCATAGCCAGCTCTTCCAGCATTAAAGGCTTACAGCCTGCTCCACTTGGTCCTTCAGTGTTTGAGAGTTGCTGCCTGACAGTTTCTCATACTGATTGTACTGTGTACAGGGCCGGGTTAAATGGTTCTAAGAACATTTACTGCTGAGGGGTGATGGGGCTGAACTCAGAAGAACAAATCTTAACTGTAGTACATATGGTATAATGTCATCTTATAAAAGAAAGCAGAAATTTGTCACTCTCCACTGATGGTGAGCACTATATTAATTATACTGATGGAGGGCTAATCAGAAGGCTAAGTAACCAGCCATTGCCGTGTTATTTGACACTTTATCAGCAATAGTATGAGATGTTTGAACAATGGAAACCATGGAATTAGAGGGATGTATTAACCAGCTTTGCAGCTAGCCACATATATGGGCAATAAAGTTCCCACAGAATCCTATCACTGGGACCCCTAAAGAGATCGTGGCAATTAGATAATCCTTTCCTTCATCAAGAGATTCCTATTCATCCAATTATCATCAGATTCCAAGGCAATCCACCAGAGCTTCAGGTAACAGTTTACAGACCTGTGAACCATGTATCGGGTAGAAGGAGCCCTGGCCCCATGAAGGGCCAGCTCTATGTCTCTGCTCTGGGTCCTTCTTCATCCCCTGACTCTGTGTCTAATGCTCATGCCACTAATTGATGGCAGATGTTCTCTGGCAAGCAGATTTTAATGTAAGTATGGTTGCTGCTGAATTGTTATAGTCCAGTAGCATGGTCTAGAGTCCTCTTGGATCCAGTTTGTCTCTGGAGTACTTGCCTGCTGTCCTTTTAAACCTGTGCTGTCAGCTGTTTCCTATGCCCAAGGGCTGATGCTCTCCCAGTCTCATGGTGTCCTCTACATGAGCTCTTACTCAGTAAGGGAAGGCAACCATGGATGCCCTGCCCAGCATGGGAAGCTACTTGAAAGCCTTTATCCCTGACTCCTGTTGCAGAAGCTCTGTGTTTCTCATGCTTATTTACTCATTCCTCTTCCCCCTTTCTGCCTCTTTCTCATTTTCTAATTTGGGAGTTGGAAATCTCTAGGCCCCAATTAGTCCTGATTCTTCTCTAACAAAGTATAAGCCATGACTTTGGAGTCTGAGCCACAGGATTACACGTGGGGTACACAATACCCTCAGAGCAGAGGTAGTTGTGTCTTCAGGGATGGGCAGTTGGAGCTCAGCCCTTTCCCTGCAGCAAGCCAGGTATAGAGCCCGTCACTGACATGTGGTAATCAGGGCAGGAGGAGTCTACCTCCAAGGAACTTACCGTTTAGCTAATAATCAATAATGTTGGGTGAAGAGAATTCTGGGTTATTTCACAAGAAATATTTATTTTCATTCCAAATTGGATAGCAAGATTCCTTTTTGTAAGAGACCACGTAACAAAAATAACTTGAGGATGACATACTTTATACCAGTTATACCTCAGTCCCAAGCACTTCATGGATTTCACTGTGCTGACTGAATTAGACAGCCCCATTACCTATGCTTCCCCCCAGCAGAACAGGCCACCCTGCCAAAGGTCCATTTGTCTCCTCTTGGGGAGGAGACTGTGGAATTCCTAGCTGCACTGGTACCCTAGCCAGTATGACTTCAGCAGGCTCCAACAGGAGTAATCTTTAGCTTTGACTCTAAATCTGGGAGCTGACAATTAGGAGAGGTTTCAGTCTGAGTGGCTCTCAGTTGACTTGTTAATGTCGGGGCTGGAGTTGTAGTGACAACATAGGGTCTGAGCTTTAATGAGACTAGAATGAGGTTATAACGTATTTTGATATGCATCAGCTCCTAAATATACCCCACAGTCTTATGAGTTGCTGGTCAGTCCTGGAGAGATTATGTATACATGTGGGAGAATTCTCCTGTAATGGACAGTATTTTTAAGTTTGCTGACTGGATGTTGGTTAGGTGGGAGGTGAGAAGAAGGAAAATGATTTTACACAGGAACTCATCACTGGTGTTAAAAATAGTCCAGGGAATCATATGATTGATACGCAAATGCTGTCCTAAGCCACATTATTCTGGAAGGATTTGATGTTAATGTGGGCTGTGGATGAAGACTGGGAGCAGCTAGTCCTCTGAGGTTGCACCCCCCATGCAGCAAAGGGGAGAGAACCTGACAGCAGTCACTACCTTCTGGCCTTGACCTTTCCCCAGACTCCAGAGGTGAGGGGCTGAGAAGCCATTTCTTTCAGACCATCCTCTCTCTACAGTCTGGCTGCTCTCAACTGTTTCTGTTATTCCAAGGCCAAGATATCATTTGCTAATAATAGTCTTTACCAGTACAGGAGAAGGCTGGAACTGAAGATTGTAGAAAAGCATGAGGAGCTAGAGCTGGCAGGGCTAAGACAATGCAAAGAGGGGTCATCTCTCAATGAAAGAGTTGCTAGCTCTACATCTACTTGGTCAGGACCTCAGCTGGATGGAAGAGGGACACGGTGTTGTGTGGGTTGGACCTGTGGTATGTTGACTCCAGGCCCAGTAGGCCATGTGTTTGCAGCCTTGGCAGCATCTTACAGTTGGTCAAGGGTGACAAAAATGTGTGTTGCTTAAGAACAGATGTATACTTTGGCTATGTTCACATCCACAGCTTTGTAGGAGAAGTACCCTAGAATCTAGTGGTTTCCAGTGGGAAACCTTCTCAGGGAAATCCATTCAGTATCTGTATTCTTCTCCCACCCAATCATGTATGCACCAGGCCAAAAACTGCCTCAGAATATTAATAAACACAAATATAAATGGTTTGAACCAGAGTTTTATTTAATTTGGGGCAAGAAAGGTTGGTTACTAGTCTGGTTCTATATTGCTTGGAATTTTCATACGAGGAATCCAGGAAACAGGTGTGCTGTGTTCCCTAGGCAAGATGGAATTTGCAGGGTTGATCCTGGTGAGATGTGCCTGATAGAAGACTTTCAACATGGGTTGGGCAGACTGAGGTATAGATTGAGGCAGCACATACCCTACCCTTTGTTAAAACCCAAATTCCTAAGCAGTACCAAATGTTCTATGTTCATTATACATTATACTGTCTGTTTTCTTCAGCTGTGTATCCTGTACCTCAAGCATCTAATCATGCCTTGTACATGACAGATAACTTGCCACGTATGTTATTGAATGTCACAATTACTTTCTAAAGGGATAGGCATTTAGAGTTTTGAATTACTTATGAAACTTTACAATAATCTAAAGCTTAATTCACCTCTAGATGGGTAGGATGCTTATGTGTGAACTCCTCTGTCTTCTAGGGTCTGGCCAGGGCAGACAGGTCTGTATGCATGAGCTCTTTCTGTAGGTATCCTCAGCCTTAGCTGAGGTTGAGTGATTCACCTCATTCAGGGTAACTTTAGGCTTGTATAGGTGAAGAAGTGTTCCCTAGGCAAGATGGTGTGCTGTGTTACCCTACTGGAGAGAAGGGAAGAGCTGTTACTGTCAAAAACTTATTGTTCCTTGACCTTTGCTTAGAGCTATCAGCTGAGGCTGGTTTGTTTGGTTGGTTGATTTAGCTTTTGTTTTATGACTTTTTAAGACAGTCTCACTCTCTTTGTTGCCTGTCTTGGCCTGGGACTCATACTCCTCCTGCCTTGCCTTTTGAGTCCTGGGAGTACAGGCATTTAGCAGCATACTCAGGTATTCGTTGAGTTTTAAAAGAGCCGCCGGGCGGTGGTGGCGCAAGCCTTTAATCCCAGCACTCGGGAGGCAGAGCCAGGCGGATCTCTGTGAGTTCGAGGCCAGCCTGGGCCACCAAGTGAGTTCCAGGAAAGGCACAAAGCTACACAGAGAAACCCTGTCTCGAAAAACAAAAAAAAACAAACAAACAAAAAAAAAGAGCCAACATTTGATCATAAAGCATTTCCTTATCTCAAGAGGGCTGTTTGTTTGAATTAAAAAAAAAAAACCAAAAAACATGTATTTTATGATAGGACATTATTTTTGAAAAGTTAAACTGAAAACATAGTAATGCATGTGTTATATGTATGTATTCACGTGCCTGTGTGCATGATGGTACACGTGCATATGGAGGGCAGGGATCATCATAGGTGCCTCCTTCCACTTTGGTTTTTGAGACAGGGTCTCTACTGAACGTTGTAGTCACTGATTGGCTAAGCTGGCTGGCCAGCGAGTTCCAGGGATTCACCTGTCTTCACGCCTCCCCCACTCCCACCACTGGGGTCACAGATGCTGGCCACCACTTGAGACTTTTACATAGGTACTGGTTTAATGCTTACCAACTGAGCCATCTCCCCAGCCCCCACAGTACATCTGGATTAGAGTAAGCCTGCACTTCTCTGTAGCCACTGTCAACCATCACTGAGCTGCTAGGCCCTAACCTGAACCAGGCCAAGGACTGTCTAGCCAGCAAGGCAAGAAGGTTTCCATCCTTCACGTCACTCACTCATGTTTAGCATGTTCAAACTACATTTGTTTTCATATATTTTTAGACTACTCGAATACCGTGCTCATAGCGGCACCATTCACATCAGCAAAAGGTAGAGCAAAGTGTGCGTTCACAATAATGAAGACATAGCATGTGGCACACACGTAATCAGTACACACATACACTAGAATCCTACCCCGCTTTGAAAAGGAACGAAGTAGAGCTGCTGTAGCTTAGAATATGCAAGGTTCTGGGTTTGATACCTAGTAAAACACACATACACACACCCTAGAAGGGTGGCAGCCAGGAGGTGGGGTTCTGATAGGCTACAACATGAGTGAACCTTGAGGACATTCTGCTGAGTGAAATAAGTGAGACACAAAAAGACAAATAGTATGATTCTTTTTCTATGAGATTCCAAGAGACAGAGAGTAGAACAGTGGTTACCAATGGTTGAAGATATAGGAGTTAATTGCTTAATAAATATGCATAGTTTCCATTTTAGAATTAGATGTAGGTAGTGGAGATGAAAGCATAATAAAATAATTGTACTTAATGCCACTGGACTGATATTTCTCACAGTAAGAAAATCTTGGATGGATATATATATATATATATATATATATATATATTTTATATATATATAAAATCTCTTTCCCTCTGAAAGTTCTGAGCTTGTTCTATATTTACAGCTCCTTTCTAATGTATCGGTAGCCCTTCGAGACCATAGGAGGAAAAAACCATCTGTTGAAAAATTCTGTTGGTGAATCTGTAATGCAGGGTCATGAATATATCTACCTTTTTGTCTATTTGTCTGTCTGATCTTAGAAAGGGAATAACCAATCATAATGGAGATATATGAATGTCATTGCTAGAGTGTGCCTGTGGTAGCCAGCTCCCATGATAGTCCCCAATGGTCCTCACCACCTAGTATTCAGGGTTGATTTGTGGGATCTGTAGGATCCAGCAGAAATGATGGCATGCCACTTCTAAGATTAGATTATAGATGATATGTTGGTATCTGCCTTGTTGTCTGTCTGTTCCTTGTTTCCCTTTAGGAATAGCAGCCCTGTAGAGACCCACATATGGCAAAGCTGAGACCGTCAGCCAACAGCTGTGTTAGTGAATTTGGAAATGGATCGTCATGATTACAGCTTCTTGATAGACCCTGACCCATATCACCCAACTAGGACACTACTGAATCTCTAACCTACAGAACTACTATTTAAACTTTTGTAGTAGTTGGTCATGTGGCAGTAGATAATTAGCACAGATCTTATAGTGTTTTGATCCTCATAGATGCAACATATATGTGTCAGAAGATGACCACAAAGAGTGTCGAAGGCTGGACTCAATCTGAAATTGCAACCCTTTGGGAAATGCTAACTATTGTATAGGCAAGTTTTAGTCACTCACTAATGCATGTTGTTAGTGAGCTCATGGGGTGTTGATATGAAAATACGTCATCTCTAGAGTGAAAGTACATTTTCCTTTCCCACATGGTGTGTCTGTCCTGTGCCCCAGCAGAACCCTCATTTCTAACATCTGCTTACATACGACTGTGTTTATCCATTCCTGCTCAAATAGAAGTTTCTTGAGCCTGGGTATGGATCTTATGCAGTGCCCTGGCACCAGTACAGTGCTCATTGAAGATCCTGCATAGAAAATCTGAGAAGATGAATGAGTGTATGAGTGAGTGGGGGAGGAAGGGAGGGTGTGTGATGGTGGTAGCACTGCAGACATCACTTAGAACTGAACTATAAAGGGTCTCCACTCTGCAGCAAGTAAAATCAGAATCTGGGTAGTAGCCACGTAGTACCTGACCCTGAGGACCGGCACTGCCCTGTACCCAAAGTCACTCAGATGGGGACTCGGGCAGTTGAGTATCTCCAAGAGAAGCTCCTAGAAGCAGCCTCGGCACAGGATGAAGAAGAGATGCTGGAAGATTACACTCAGGGAACTCTGGTGTCCTCCCCCTAAAAGCAGAGCTTGCCACAGCAAACTTAGCTTGGCACAGGGACAACCAGGCTACATCCCATATTTTTCTTAGAAAGTCAGGAATTTTCTAAACTTTAAGAGCTTTTAGGGGCTGGAGAGATGGCTCAGTGGTTAAGAGCACTGGCTGCTCTTCCAGAGGACATGAGTTCAATTCCCAGCACCCATGTGGAAGCTCACAACTGTCTATAATCCAGCTCCAAGTTATTGGACACCTTCACACAGGTAAAACACCAATGCACATAAAATAAAAATAAATAAATCTTTTTTTAAGAGCTTTTATTATAGGGATCTTTAAATATGTTCCCTGGCAGTAGCCACCACATCCTTAATTTTCATGTAAAGCAAACAAGTTGAATTTGAAACAGACACTTCCTTCAAATGGTGTTCAGCATCCAATAGAGATGTCTGCTTGTCCTGCCCTGATAGCACACATTGGAGGGAAATAAACGGGGGTGCACCATTGGGGCTTACCATGTAAATGTACCAGTACATTTTTTGGCTTCAAAATTCAGATATCTTTTGGCTTTGGAAGTGGATTTGTGCTTCTGTTTAATTGTGGGGGTGCCAGCATTCTGAAAATGGATCACAAATTTTCAAACTCAGCTAATAAAGCCATTTGGAGGGACCAGAAAAGCAGGACCACTTCCTCCCTCCTTCCTGCACCTCCATCCAGTCTATCCTCAGTTTTGACCCAGGAATGCAGCACACTTCTGTCATCAAAATTAGCCAAAACAGAAAACTCTGAAAGTTTAAATCGTTTCAAATGGTCAAGTAATGCGGCAAGGCTGACACAGTTGAAATTCATAGGCTGTCGGAGCTGTGTTTCTATCAGGAAAGGTGTGCTACCAGCTCCCTGTGTAAAATGCACCCAACATAGAGATGACATTGGCTGGGTCATGTTGTGACGCAGCGTGCCTTGAGCTCAGTAAGTTAGTGCCAACAAAAAGGAGGAAAGAACACAGTAGGACCACGTTCTTTATAGGAAGTTTGTGGGGCAGGAAAACCTGGACAGGGCTTCTGTGTGACTCAGTGGCCCCCTGGTCCCCTCACTAGGAGGTACCTGGCTGCAGGATGCACTTGTGACAGTCCTGTGGAGGTGGGCTTAAAATAGTACACTCAGAGCATTCTGCAGAGCTTTATTTGGCAGATGACCACACACCCAAATGAGAAGCTACCTTCAGGATGTGCCTTGTTCTGGTTGGGGAACATAGAGAAGCTCATGTAGAAATGAGACAGGATTCTGTCTTCAGAAGAATTCCAGCCCATCTTAACCTGAAGTGTTTTTTTTTTTTGTTTGTTTGTTTGTTTTTTTAATGACTTGCTACATTTGAGTCATTTTGCAAATCCATTTTGGTTACCGCCACTGATCACTCTTGTTTCTGGGGACATTGAGTACTCACATCTGTCAAGCTTTGTAGTTTTCAAAACATCCCTAGCAGACCCTTATTAAATGGCGTCTCTTTAAAACTCAAGGCACTGTGTAAGGGAGGGATCAAAGTCAGCATAGTAAATGGGACCTACCATAGAGGGCCAGACTTCTTAGACTTGCTGCTCAGCCAATGGTCTGGATCCAGGTGTTTTGGGTAGTTCTCCCTATCAAGATCTATTCCTTGCTTGGGCTGTGTGGTAATACTGGGCCCTGGGTGGAAGTCAGGATCCATGTGTGAAGTAGCCATGGGGGTGGGGTGGGGCAGGCCAACAGCCAGGCGGCATACAGCAAAAACAGCATGGGCAGACGAGACATTGCCTGGGACTGCAGCCCTGAGAGCTTTCAAAATGCTAAGCTCACACAAAATTCAGATTAATGTGTTTTGGAGGGAGGGGCATTTCTGGAGATTGGTTTACCTTTGAAAATTCTAGATTCATCTTTGCTTTCAGTCTACTTTTCTGTAGACTTTGTTCCCTGGGGTTCTAATGTCTATGTCAAAATGATTCTTGATAAAAGCACCAGAGATGTTAAATATTTATTTTAAGTTAACTGTTCTGCTTCTGAGAGGTTAAAACACAAATGTGTTTTCATGCAGAGCCTTTCACCAGTCAGCTTAAGCTTACTTGAGCTTTTTTCTTTGGCACTGCAGCAGCCAGCTAACAAACTGCATTCCTGAGATGAGCTGACAGGGGTGCAGAAATGAAGAAATAAACAAAAAGCCATGTTAATTTCAAGCTTCACTAAGAATACAAAAAGTAATATTAACAGTTGCTGAGTGACAAATAATGAAATGGCTGGAAATTTTTAATGCTTCTAGCAAGCTTTTATAATCTTTCATGGAATTTTCTCCCTGTCAGGTATAGCACATTTATAGCCAGCAGTGTGTTATACAGGTAGTTTGGTAGGCTGTTTAATTTAAAGATTGACACAGCTAAGCATGTGGGTGTATCTATACTACAATTCTTTAGCCCCATTCACACATCTCCATATGCTAGAAATAACCCTACCTTCTTAGTCTAAAATCTTTGTAATTGCTTGTTCATTAAATAAAAGTCATTTCATCAAGCTTGAAAGATGGTTACAGTGTTGTCATGTTGTTGCTACTATTGATTAATAAATACATATTAAAGCATATATATGTGCTCATCTGCTCTTACATCCTAATGTAGTATTTTACACATTAAGAAATAGTAAGGTTCTGAAATGTATACTCATGTATCAATTAATAGGTCATGGTTAATTTAAATTTAATTCAGTTCAATGTAGCATGTATATTGAACAGTGGTGGCTATACTGAACCAAATAGCAGGTCTTCTTTCTGGTCACCCTGCCTTTATTAAAATGTCTACACACAAAAAGGCCCGTCATTCACTCCATAGACCCACATTATTCGTAAGAACTTAGTAGAGCCGGCCCCTGATAGGTATCTGTTGAAGAGTAGCTGGGCAGCAGGAAGATGGAGTGGGTGTTGAAGTCTGGTGAGAGTCAGTAATGATAGTGAAGATGCTTATGGTTGCAAGGCAGGGAGTGGGGCAGCCAAGGGAGTTGACATGGTTGAGCCTGGAATTCCATGCCAGGGAATGGGAAGTAAAGTATGGCCTGTTTAATGACTATATCCATTCCTTTATCTACTGTCTCTGGTGCCTTTTTTGGTGGTAATGGGGTAGACCTGTCATGGCCAGCCTCAAATTTACAGTCCTCCTCCTAGGCTTCTTAAGACCTTTGTGCTCTGTAGACAGAGATGAATAGTTGGCCATAGAAAGGAGTTGCAGCATATATAGCCTGCTTAGCTGAAATTTTTATTACTTTCCAGACAGACTTTACTAGATTCTGCTACAGAGGAACAGAGCAAAGATGAGTGTAGTTACCTTAGGACTATGTTCTAAAGCAACAGTGCCTACTCAGTGCTCTTTTGACCAGGGACTGGCTTAATGGGGAGTGTATATGGTTTGGGAAAGCATTGACTAGGACAGGGCTGTGGGGAAGGGTCTGGATATAAGAAACCTCTGGTAAGGACATTTCAGCCACCAGTTGAGGCATCTTTGAACACAGAATATCCTTTGAATCTTATTGTGTCCCAGCTCAGTGTCCCAGTTCCTGTCACCACATAAGGGTCCACTTGAAAGCTCTTTCTCACATCCTTGTGGTCTCTGCACAGTCAGGTTCAAGTCAGTGTGTTGCTAGCTTCCTGGTAATACCAACTTTAAAACCGTTCTCTGACCCCCAAGTGGCAGGGCCTGAGCCCTCCCTTGCTATTCTTCCCCTGTCATTTGTATGTAGACGTGTGTTCTATCTCCCTCCCACAAGTACCCTGAACTGGGGACTCCACTCATACTTCCATGTTATCAGGGATTAGCATAATATTTTCCACATAGCTGATCCTTTCTGAATGTTTGATGATGGCACAGCCACTGAGCACTGTAGGAGAAACCATACCCTATCTCGTTCTCTAAATTAGTCAGAGTCCATCAGGCTAATAATGGTAAGAGTGAGCGTCTGTCAGTCTGATGCACCAACATCTATCAGACAAAGCAGTGAAACCCGTGTCAGTCATGGTGATACAATAAAACTAAAATCAGACACAGGATAAATACACTCAAGATGAGAGCGTTTATCCCAGTGTTGGTTTCGAGACTGAAAGAAGCAGATGCTGAAGCATCCGGGCTCTGAGATCTGGTCAGTAGACAGCTGTTCCAGTGGAAAGCCAGTCTAGGTGGCAGGAAGTAGAGGGCTGGAGTCCTGAGGCCATGTCTTAGGGTGTGGAATCTAGAAGTTTTGGAAATGGAAATAAGGTTTTATTTAGTGATATTCTTTAATGCTCTAAATCAAGAAAGAATCCCCTCCTTAATGAAGTAGTTAATTAGCTCTGGGAATTGAAGTTGAAAACAGAAGACTGATTGATTAATATGATCGCAGTGTTCATTTTTCTCCCTTTTGTCCAGAGGAACCAGTATTTGGTCCACACGAAGTTTGTTGCTTCCTGAGGCTAAGCTAGAGTCATTTTGCCTGGAGTCTGTTTTTCATCTTCTCTAGCTCGTCCAGTTTTCGTCTATGAAATCCTCCCGTAGTGCTTTCTCTAGCGCTTGCTTTCCCAGGCTCATCCTGCCCCAGGACTGTGCCAGTTCCGAGGGCTCTCTCCTCCCTTAGCTTTGCCTAGTCGGTACCATACAAGGATTAAACTTTCTTGCCGCTTTACATGTGGGATAATTTAAAGAAGTTCAGTGAGTACAGTGCTTGCCACACAAGTCTGGATTCCTAGCACGCATATAAAAGCCAGGTGCAGCAGGACAGACCTGTAATCCTGCACTAAGGATGCCAAGATGGTGAATTCCTAGAGCTTTCTGGCCAGTCGGAGTGTATCATTGAGCTAGCTCCAAGTTCAGTGAAAAGATCCTGTCTCAGAAAATAAGGTGGGAGTTACAGAGGAAGACATCCAGTATAAACCTCCAGTACCCATATGCATGCTCATTTATATGCAAGTACCCCATCCCCCAAAAATAAAAGATTAAAAACAAAAGCAAAAAACAGCCATCTGATTTCCTGCATTAGTTGTTTGAAATTTGACCTCACTGGGCCAAGAAAAAACTTATCCAACAGGTCTGAGTATCCAAAGACCTAAAAGCAGAGGAAGACCCAATAAAAATATAAAGTACCACATAAATTTAGTTATTGGCATTATTATTATTCACATGATCTTTGGATAAATTTAATCTTAATTTCTCTATTGCATTTATGCTTAAGATCACCAAGCCAAAAGTCAACATGTTTTTTAGCGTCTGCCTGGGAGCTTGCTGGAAACAAAACCAGAAATGAAATAAGTCAGAAAAAGTTAGACTTCCCAAACTCCCTACTACACTGGAGGCCCACACATGGAAGGTCCCACATGAAGCAGACCCACTTGGTAACAGGTAAACCCAGCCACTGGGACCCTCACACAGACAGTCTATGCCAGACCTCAGCCTCTAGGAGCGTCCTCAACCCTCATTCCTTTTTTTTTTTTTTAATAATTTATTTTTATTTGCATTGGTGTTTTGCCTGCATGTATGTTTATATGAGGCTGTCAGATCTTGGAGTTGCAGACAGCGGTTAGGTGTCATATGGGTGGTAGGAATTGAACCCGGGTCCTCTAGAAGAGCAGTTAGTATGCTCTTAACCACTGAGTCATCTCTGCAGCCCCTCAGCTCTCATTCTTTCTCCACAAAACAAGTGAAGAGGAGCTGGGGAGTAGGAGTGGCAGCATGTCAGAAGTGCTGGTGGCAGACCAACTTCCCAGAAAAGCTGGCTCACTCTGTGAGGGGAGGAAATGGACAGAGCATGAAGGAGATGAGACATTATCGCCAGGGTCACCAGCCTGCCACCATGACCCTCATGTCACCAGCCAACTCCCCTTGAGTTTGGTTGCAGTTGTTGTCTTTCTGTGTGTGTACTCGGTTGCAGTTTGTGCTCCTTTCCCATGGGCTCCAGAGCCAGGTGGGTTTCAGGTATACCTTAGGGGCTTCTTCTCCAACCCCTTTTTCAGAAAAAAAAAGTTTAAACAGCACTTTTTAGGTCCTCACCATTCTAGCCAGCACGACTTTCTGTTCTAACAACTAGATTGCTATTAATGTAATTGTTTTCACGACTGAAGCAGTAATAAACACGGCTTGCTTGTGGGCTTTGTTCCAGTATGTTTTGTAAAAATACTGAGTACTTTACAGAACACTTAATCATACCATGGCCAAGAATAGTGAAAGTATAAATTCTTTTTGATTTGAGTTAAAAATGGGTGGTCAAGTAGCAGACAGTCCACAGTGTTAAATAAATGTGTGGTTATGGTTCACTGATCTTAATCACCAAAGTTAATGAAAATGTTACTTTTAATATCTTTTGAAACCCTCCCATTCTGGTCTGCTAATTTGACTTTTTTTTTCTTTTCTTTTCTTTTTTTTTTTGCAGCAGTTCTTAGTTGATATATTTAGAATTTCTCCAGTTTTTATAATCTTGACAGGTGTTTCATATCCAAGATATTTTATAATTTCTTGCCAACTTAAATAAAAGTAGCATTTGATTTTTAAATTAGTAAGCCAAGGATCAAGTCTTTTAATGCTCAAGTGTTGCAAAGTGCAATGTGGATTCCATGAGAGTAAAGAGTAGACTCCTTACTCTCTGTGCCATCTCTAGCATCTAAATCTGTGTGTACCACACATCATGTCCACGAGATCTTGAGTGAGTGAATGAATGGATACATTATAGAAACAAACTGTAAGAAATTAATCAAGGGCCAGTGAGATGGCTCAGTAGGTAAAGGCACTTGTTGCCAGCCTGAGGACATGAATTCAATCCCTGGGACCCACATGGTGAAAAAGAGAACTGAGTTTTATAGGTTATTTTCTGACCTCCACATTTGCACTGTAGCATGTGTGCACCTTTGTGTGTGCATGTTTATACACACACACACACACACACACATATTAAGTGTAACTTAAAATTTAAGTAAATTAATAAAAATCTAGACCAGCATATAATAAATTTCAGGTGTGTCTTTAAAGCAGAACTACAATGGGTACACAAATGGCAATAACTAATAAATAGTTCTTTGTGTTCCCGTCTGAATGGTAATATTCCATCCCTAGGTTTTGCTAATGATTATTTTCAACAAATGCACTGGTCACTTCATTCAAATTTTATTCTCAAGTGAAGTCCTGGGATAGAGTCTAATCTATTCCAATACACAAATGATAGAGATTTTTTTTAAAAATGTATTTATTTGTATTTTATGTACATTGGTGTTTTGCCTGCATGTACATCTGGGTGAGAGAGTTGAATCCCCTGGAACAGGAGTTGTGCACTGCCATGTGGGTGCTGGAAATTGAACCTGGGTCCTCTGGAAGAGCAGCCAGTGCTCCTAACTGCAGAGCCATCTCTCCAGCCCCATGATATAGTTTTTAATTGGCGTTAATTTTCTGATCTGCATCCAGCAGTATTTATAGAGGCTAAAGATGAAGGCAGGGCAATCACCATTGTCTGAGAAGATGTCATGTCAGCAGGTCTGTTAAAGTAAATATATAAATAGAGTTCATCAGTGATGTTTTCTGTAAAACTGTCTGTGGTGTAATTACTATTTTAAATTCTCTGATTCTTACTTTATGTTAGTATGTTACTGTTTGACATGTCAGTTTCTGTTTGCTGAGTTCCTGTTGCAATGCTCTGTCTTTGACTGTTATAAAAAAAATCTTAATATTCTTTCTGTAGCAAGTCCCTCTTTCAGTTCATTGTTTCAAATTGTGGTTTTTAAAGGTTTTTTTTTCCCCCCAAGTTTTTCTCTGAACTAGAGGATATTAAACTCAACTTTGGTTGTTTGGGTTTTTTATTTTGTTTTGTTTTGGGATTGTGTGTGTGTGTGTGTGTGTGTGTGTGTGTGTGTGTGTGTGTGTGTTGTTTATTTCTCTATGTAGCCTTGGCTGTCCTGGAACTCTCTCTGTAGCCCAGGCTGGCCTCAAAGTTACAGAGATCCACCTGCCTCTGCCTCTGGAGTGCTGGAATTAAAGGCATGCGCCACCACCATCCAGCAACAACTCTGTTTGAATGTCAGGAATGCCAATGTGGCAACCAGATGCTCCTTGCTGCAGTCAACAGGAATGATCAGCAATTGCTTGATACTTCTTGTGCTTCATAAGTAGCTGGGCAGAACATCCATGTTCTTAACTCTGAGTGCAGATTTGGAGGGACTTTACAGCTCTACACCCCTCGGCCAGCAGTATAAAGCATCCACTTTACACTCAACCTTCTGAAGCTGACATCTCAAGCCAGGAGAGGGAAATGTTTAGCTTTTGTGTCGGTTCCCACTTGTCAAATGTCTGAAAGCAATTTAAGAGACATTTCAACTAAACCTTCTTGTACACCTAGTGAAGAATAAGGTTAGCCTGTTCCTTGTGCTCCACTTGCTGTCTTGGCATGTCCATAAATGAAACTTTACAAAGATGGGTGGCACAGGAAGGAGACGGAGCTAGTCTTCTCTTGTAGATGCAGCTGTAGGTGCTCTGTGCTTGGCTTTCCTGCTGACCACTGCCATGACTGCCATCAGTAGCTCTTTACATTTAATCAAGTCCTCTAACATTCATGCTTGTAGACTTTTCTTTCCAATAGCGCTGTGTCAGGGGTGTGTGTGTGTGTGTGTGTGTGTGTGTGTGTGTAAATACACTCGATTATGCTAGGCTTCAGTACTTTTTGTCACTTAATTCCCTGACTGTTACAGTGTTATTGTAATGAAACAGTGCCATGGGACTAGGAACTTCCCTCTGCATTGATATACTTGCATGGTCGGCCCTCTGTTTGCCAGCTAACACCCACATAAAAACCATGCTGAACAGATACTTTTTGTAGAACTTATTTCAATCTCATTTTCCCATCCACAAATGAGTCTTTTTTTTTTTTCCCGAGACAGGGTTTCTCTGTGTAGCTTTGCCCCTTTCCTGGAACTCACTTGGTAGCCTAGGTTGGCCTCGAACTCACAGAATCGCCTGCCTCTGCCTCCTGAGTGCTGGGATTAAAGGCGTGCGCCACCGCCCGGCTCACAAGTGAGTCTTTAAAGGCTAATTTTAAGTTCTTTTTGAAAGATCTCTGAGTGTACAGAAAAAGAATGGTCTTATTAAAATGTCACCCCTGTCTTTAATTATGTGCAGTCACAATATGCTTATCTCCTTGGTTTATCTTCCCCGCCAGATCACTTCTCAAAGTGAGAGAGCATGGATTCTATTTATGTCATCCTTTGAAATGACTCAAGAGTGGGCTATATACAGCAACCCTTTGGCCAAGAGGGCTGAGCTTAGTTTCTAGGTAGGAGGAGGGTTCAATGATCCTTCTGGAAAGGTCACCCTCCACTGGCAATGATAAACTGAGATTGTAGTTGTTAGCTAAAGAGATTAACTCAGAGGAAGAGATTTTTAAGACCACGTCATTGGTTTTGTTGTTTTTGATAGGAAAATTGAACTGGCCCTTCAGTAAATTGACTGCATTATATAAGGCACAGGTTGAAGTGATCTAGTAACATGAATTCGTTTGTGGTTATTTGGTTATTTTCAAAATACCTTTGATATTTGAAAGGCACGTAGACAAAGGCCAACCCTGTAAGTAGGTATGTTTAGAGAGATAAAATAAAATTCCATTCATTGGCCTTTTTACCTTAACCATCTGGATCTAAAGCAGGGTTTGGTTTCATATAAATAGAATAGCCAACATATATATAGTTTCATCCTTTTTTAAAAGATTTCATTGTGTATATTCGTTGTGCATGGGGCTATATTAAAACTTATAGTTTTACTATTAGTGCCATTCAGTTATAGAGGTTTTGAATAGTATTTAAACTTTTCATCACAA
The DNA here is from genome assembly GCA_902168415.1 of Peromyscus melanophrys. Lineage (NCBI taxonomy): Eukaryota > Metazoa > Chordata > Mammalia > Rodentia > Cricetidae > Peromyscus > Peromyscus melanophrys. The sequence goes on along the minus strand of CABHPR010143848.1, from coordinate 9,850 downwards.
AATGAATGACATTAAACTCTAATAGAATTGATTTCATTTGTTAATTTCTTCTGTTCAGTCTTAAGGCATTAAACAGTACTTGAAGTAAGATGTTTCATTAGATACCCAGTTAAATGAAAACTAATTCATGACTGTTTTCTATGGCACTTCACATTAATCAAACTTCTTTGATTTGTATAGAGGTTATCTATTATTGTATGATACCGTTGGCTCTAATTAATTAATTAATTAATTAATTAATTAATTAATGTCATTTGTTAATAGTCTCTTCACTCTCACCCAGAAGATAAGGCCTAGTAAAATAAAGTATGTCACTACTTGCTACCAATGAAACTAGGTTGTTCTAGGGTATGAGGAGGTTAACCAATATGTTTGATGTATTATATACATGTATAAAAGCTTTCCTAGGAATCTGGCAATTTGTTTTTAAAGCAGCTCATTCTTTGTTTCGTAATTACAAAAGCCATTGAATCAAGGCTATTTCTGAAGCAGCAGTCACTACTTAGGATCCCAAAGCAGTGACTGAACACAGTTTAGTGTTACTCTTCAGTTTTACTAGTTGTCACAAGTGAATCAAAAATTATTAAGTTGATTTTAAAATGATGTGATCCTTGTAAGAGTCAAATCAATAAATCCTGCTGGCAGCCATAAATATTTGTCTCCCTTTTCCTGATAATCTGATTCTTTAACATTATAGGTAATTATTTTTTAAAACTATGTAGCTATATATAATTACTCCTATTTTTCCTAAAAATCATGTGTTGAAGGCAAACAGCAACTGACAGATAAAAGTTAGAAATTAAGATGTTAATTGGTAGGCTCTGGATTGAGAGTGTAAAAAGACCAGCAAAAATAAGTGCAGGCGGTCACATTAAAACCACAAAACTATACATATGCTGTGATTACAACTTTGTATTTAATGATTTGAAGGAAACACTACTCTGTGTGTCACTTGGGTTTTAGCTTTTATATATATTGGTTTTAGTTTCTGAGCTTTAGTCTTAGTTTTTGTTAAGAAGTTCTTTGATTCCTTTTCTGACATGTTTTATATGAGCACATGCATGTGGACTAGAAGGGATCAGTCGATATTACATGTGAGATCACCAAAAATAAGTCCTGAAGGAAAAAGGACTAAAAAAGAGAAATCGTTGTTCTTCATGGATGCCAGTAAATTTTTTTTTTTTTTTTTTGGTTTTTCGAGACAGGGTTTCTCTGTGTAGCTTTGCGCCTCTCCTGGAACTCACTTGGTAGCCCAGGCTGGCCTCGAACTCACAGAGATCCACCTGCCTCTGCCTCCCGAGTGCTGGGATTAAAGGCGTGCGCCACCACTGCCCGGCTTCAGTAAATTATTTTAAAAATGTCAATCTACAAAAATATGCTTACCATAATATCTTTTCTTAGTTATAGTTTTTATTGTATCTGATTACTGGTCCTTCTAGAAACTGACTTTTGGCTAACAAGAATCACTGCCCATCTTCAGAGCTTATTGTATAATGCTGTATACTGAAGCACCATCCGGACAGCTTGGTTTTTTACACACACACACACACACACACACACACACACACACACACACACTTTTTTTTTAACTGATTCTGAAGAGCATATAGTTGAGAACAGAAAACTCAACAAGTGAAGACCATCTGGTAAGCTCCAGGTGAACAAGTCACACCGTAGACATTCACGGTGAACAAACAACATGCTGAGTGGGCGTCTTCACCAAAACATCATTTGGGTCAGGTTAGCTAAGCAGCTGGCCCACGCAGAAAAGAAAGAAAGTTAACCCCTGGGTACTCATTTGAAGGAGGTGGATTTGAAAATGTGAGGAGACTAAAGAATACTTGCAATTTGGAGTAAATTAGTACTGGAATCAAAATTTTTAGTAGAAGTAGGTGGGTGGTCTTGACACAAAAGCTGTATCTCTCATCCTAAAGAGGATAAGAGATAGCTTATTCTGGAGCCCTTTTGAGTGACCATGGCCTGAGACCATAGATTTAGGTTACCCCAAATTCCATGTTCCGTTGTGGAAGCAGTTTCAGGAATTTTTACAGTTTTACAGAACAGAGAAGATCATACATAAATCAAGGCAAGTTTAAAATACATTGGTGGCTACATCAAAGAGGTGGTTATGCCAAGATGGAGGAGACTTTTCTGTAGACCTCAGATGTTATCTAATGACTTTCTCAGCTTTTAGATTGGTGGAAGCCAGTGACCTGCTAAGTTAATAGATTCCAAAAGGTTTTTGTTAGTCAAAAGATGTTAGTTCAGACACAGAGGTAGGCAAGGAATGGCTCTTCTGGAGGGCCACAATTAGCCCAAGATAAGGTAATTAACCTCTGAACCTGCAACATTCCCAGTTTTTCCACAGTACTGGAATTCTAATTCATCAACCAGTCTCTTTCCAGGAGTTTTTGTTCACAGTGGGTAGGTGATAGATGGCTGGATGAGTGGGCTGGTATGGACAGGAATCTGAAGTGTGAGGCCCCCATGGTGAGATAGGTCAATGAATGCATAGCTAAGGCATCAGCTAAGAAAATAGGGGAGATACTGTAAATTCAGACATTTTACATAAAAGAAACCTGCAGGATTTTGTTTTAAAAAGTTTTAAACCTGGCATGCCGCACACCTGGAATCCCAGTAATCCCAGCATTTAGTAGTCAGAAAGACCAGGAGTTCAAGGCCAGATACTCAAAGAATTAAAGGCTAGCCAAAGACACTTAGCTAGACTCTGTCTGGGGAGAGGGGCAAAGGTTGGAAAGAAAGCACTGGATGTGAGATAAGGAAGAGGAGCAACTACTAGGTAATAGCCAGAGGCATTTTTAAGTCTTTGAAACTCATTGTTAACAATGGTGTTGAAGGAAAACTGTCAATGGGCCATCTATGACAAGATCTGAGGGGGATTCTAAGCTGCTTATATTGTTACACTGTAAATATTTATTAGGATGCCCCTGCATCCTAGAATTAGGAAGCAGTTAGGAGCAGAGGTTAACTTTTTCAGTCCTTTGTGCTTGGAACAAAGGAAAAAGTGGTCAGAAATCAAGGGACACTTAGGCTAATGAGAGAGAACAAGGGCAATGGTATAACTTGAGGTTACTGAGCAGAGAGCAGCAGAGGTATAGCTCTTGTATCCTGTAAAGAGAAGTATTGCACAACAGGAAAAATGGAAGCCAGGTTGTAATAAGAAAGGGAGAGTGTTTGCAGAAAAACTCACATGTTCTGAGAGTAGTTGAGAAAGAAAAGTGCAGGTGCCCGTGGCAGGGGGAAGAGGGGAGCAACATGAGATTACTGCTGGATCTGTTTCTATTTAGACATGCCAGGAGGGAGGAACTGCAGTGAGGGATGGGGGGGGGGGGGGGGCTCATGGGACGAAAGGCACCTTGTAGAAACCGGAGAGCAGAGTCCTAGTGGAAGCAGGTGGCCTGGCGTGAAGAGAGGATCCTGTGGGACAAGGCCGCTTGGAGCCTGGGTGGCTGTACCTTTGTCTCACGTGAGCCTGAGTGAAAAGGAAGCATTAGCTTGCAGCAGATGGGAACCTTTTCTGAGAGCTCTGAAGGACAGACAGCTCTGGGGAAGGACTAGGGGTGGGCTTTAGAGGAAGCAGGCAGTGGATTTAGGAAGCTCTGGACTGGTTCCTTCTTAGTTCAGTTCTTAGTCTGGCTCTGGATTTCAGAGGTGGGAAATGTGGAAGTGTAAATATCTTAAGGTTAAATTTTACTCTGAGTCTAAATTTAACTTATATATTGTATTTGTTCCTATTGGGCCCACTTCCTCATACCATGCTATTTAAATTTTTGTTTTGTTGGTCAGTCCCCAGTTATAAATGCCATTGTTTACATTGACCTTGCCTAAAACCCCTCCCCAGCTTAACTGCCTAGGGGCCAACAGCTTTTTGTCTCTTCTCCACGTCTAAAGAACTTTCAGTATAGTTTCATACCTGAACCTCGTATCAGGGGAGAAAGACCATAAGGTTACCTAGCTACTAATGGCAGAAATATCCTTCAGACTCAGGCCTGGTGACTATCTGTCAGCCCTGTGCTGCCTCTCCTGTGGATATAAACACCCTATTGGCCCAAAAGAGCAGTACTTGGTAATCTTCAATCCAGTTTTCCAAATTGTGAAAACCCATGACTGTAACAGTTCAGTGAACACTGTATAAAGTAGGTGAGTCAGGGCCAAAATGGAGAGTAAAGCTTCATGAGCAGGAGGCTTGGAGTGTCATTGGGAAATTTGAAAGGCAAAAGCAGAGTTTCTGGGTGGAGGGAGTTAGATATAGGAATTGTTCTAACTGATAACAGACAGAAGTAGGACTACCAAAAGCAGAGCCAAAGGCTTAAGGTCACCATAAACAAGGTAGGATCCCAAAGCAGCCAAAAGTCAGAGACAGGACTTAGGATGTCAGGAATGTTGGGAGGAAAGGGCAGTGGAAAGAAAGTGGCATTCCAGAGAAGTCCAGCTAGCATACAGGAGAGAAACTAGGGAAAAGCTTCCCTGTGGCAGGACTAAGGAGCATGTCACTGGTTCCCAGGAGAGTCTTCAGTAGCGATTGTTGGCGGGTGGCTTATAAGCAACTATAGAAAGATCACAAGGTGCTTGTTTGACCTCAAAAAGGCATGCCATATTAACCCCATTTATGTTCCTCACAACCTTCTTGAGGGATAGGCCTGACAGGGAAATCTAGGCACATCCTCGAGGGTCTATGTTACTTGTTAGCTATAGTATATTGTAGATTTCAGTGAGGCAAGATTTCACTTGACAGGTACTTGAAATCCTATGAGTGAGATGGAGAAATGGAGACTGGAACATGGATTAGAGAATTGTTATGTCTAGAGACAGGTTCCTTGTATGTGCACAAGATCCTGTCTTTATGAGTAGCTTGAACGAAGATATAAATGGGCTTGTTTTTCAAGTTTGTACCTTTGGAAGGATAACTAAGATCCTGGTTGATAGATTCAAGGTTGAAAAAGATCTCAATGAGTCAGGAGCAGGAAACAAGATAACCTTATAATATTTGTTTGCATGTTTTCTTTTTAATCAATTAATGGGGGAGACCTGATGAATTTTGAAGTACATTATAAGATTGGGGGGGAGAGCTTTGAGAAAGTTAGTTTTGTAGAATGGATGGTCACTTTCAAATAGTTGTCAAAGTGGCAGTGATAGTACAAGCTTAGGACCATGGAAGAGAAATGGTCTTGTCATTGGACGATGACAATACTTCCTGAGAAATGTGTCCTTTGGTGATTTGATGAATACCATAGAACGTGCTCACATGAACAAAGACAGCATCACTAGGCAATATAATCCTAAGGAAATTCTATCATATGTGGTCCATCCATCATTACTGAAACATCCTTGTATGGCCCATGACTGCATTTAGAGCAAGTAATAAGTATTGTATGTGGGACTGGAGAGACGGCTCAGATGTTAAGAGCACTGGCTGTTCTTCCAGAGGTCCTGAGTTCAATTCCCAGCAACCACATGGTGGCTCACAACCACCTGTAATGAGATCCGGTGCCCTCTTCCGAGCTGCAGGGATACATACAGGCACAATGCTGTACGCATACTAAATAAATCTTTTAAAAAAAAGTATTGTATGTTACATCTTATATTCATGTGATTGTGGCACAATCATACTTTTGATGTGAAGGGTAGTTAAAGTGGGCAGGGGGATGTTTGTCTAGTATGCAGAAGAGAAGACACAAGTTTGTGGCTATTATCTTAAAATCATAGAAAGCTGTCATGTGAAAAACACCATGGGCAGGTAGATTTAGCAGCAAACTTTAATGGTCAGCCTCACTTCACCCCACCCAGGATCAGCCTCCCAGCATACCACCACAGCCCCAAACTAAAGGTGCCTATTGGAGCTGGGATCCTCTGGAATGTGGAAGGGCAAGCTAAGGGAGGGACACTAGTGTTTATGTGCTTTGGTCTTTTCAGCTTGTTTTCCTTCAGAATTGGGCGGAGCTCTCCTGCTAGTGCACATACCATTTCCTATCTCCTGCCAAGATCTGAGGCCCATGAGTTTCTCTGTCACTGGATCTGCCAGGGAAACTCAGCTATCTTGTGTTTCTTAGACTACTTCTTTCCTTGTTTTATGTCGTGTTTGGCTAGCCCTCTGTGAAAGGTGCCTCCCACACCATTCTTAGCACTCTGAAAGGACTGTGAACAGCGAATGAACTGAGCCAGAGAAAGGGGATTTGGAAACACCTGGCTGCTGAGAACAAGTGATTGCAGGTGTGAGGTCCAACCCACAGATATAAGAAGGTCCTGCAGGCCATATGGTAATAACATACCAATGATGGAGCTTGGGCTAACTCCAGGTGAATGAGCCCGTCTCTGTGCCACCTGGGCAGAGGGCAAACTTCTATTGCTTATCGCCGTCATTTTTTTTTTCTGAAGAGAAGACTTAAAGTCTGAATCACAATGTACATGGAAAAAACAAAGGCCTGTGCTAAACACAATAGGCAAATTCTACTCTAGTCATGCAAATCTTATTTGAGTTTGTTTTTAGGCTCTAAATAAAAAAACAAAAACAAAATCAGAAACTGGCTACATTGACTTTCCTGAGATGCTTACAACATTTGAAACCCCAAAGTTTCCCATTTTTTTCAGGGGTTCTTCTTCCCAACCCTCTCCTTTTCAGTTTCCTAAGAGACAGACAATACCCATGATCATTTGGGCTATCACCAGCTCTAAGTTCCTAAAACTCTGGAAAACCCTGAGTAAAGTGTGTATTTCAGCCAGTGACCTTGATCAACTTTGTATAGGAAAACAACCCCCCCAAAAGTGATTAATTGGAGCAGTTTCAAGTCTCAGTATTCAAACTCTAAGGAAGGGAGTTGAAGGGTAGTTATTACTTTAACTATGTAGTTACATATTATGAAGCTGTATGAGGCTATTATAAAGCCGATTCATCCTAAGGAAAGTTGCACTACACCCCTGTGTGATGATGGATACAAAGGGTGTCAGAAAGAAAGGAAAATGAGAGACAGCCACAGCTTCATAGGCTGGAGACAATACCTTTTGAAGAGAAGTCTGTCATAAGGCCCAGGACAGGGAATAAGGAGAAAATGAGAGTCCTGCCGCAGAGCTATAGGACGCTATCACCAAGGTATTGTGTGGTCATTTTAATAATTTAATAAGAAGCCTGACCTGGGATACTTGGAACCCAAGGAAGAATTCCCTCTGAATATTCAAAGTTGTGGCTCAGCACTGGGCTTACTGGGAGTGCTCAGACCCCTGGACTTGGGCCTAGAGAAGCTCTAGAAAACTTGGGATGTATGACTGTGAAGTCTTCAGCTACATGAGATACAAATGCCAGGATGTTTTGAGACTAGAAAGTTAGGCTTGAATGACCTTGCATTGCAAGGAAAAGGTTAAAATAAGGGCCACTCGGGGCGTGGGGGGCATAAGACAGCGGGGGACACGTGAACTCAATAGGTGCAGGAAAGCAACTGAGTTTATTAAGGTAGTGTGCACTTCAGTCCAGAAGATCCTTGTGGCCCCTCTGCAGCAGAGAGAGGGCCCTGTTGGTTTTGGTCAGGCAGTAGTACCAACACTGATTCAGTCTAGGGGCCTTGAAATGATACAGTCTAGGGGTCTTGATTGGATTCACTTTCTCTGCCAGTTAAAGAATTAAAAAGCAGGAAGAAAATCTGAAGTTCAACAGGAGGCAGCAGAGAAATCTTAAGGACCGCAGACAAAATCAGCAGTTGAAGAAAGGTGATTTTTAAGGGGGGTGAGGAAGCACACATGTGCAGCAGACACTCAGAGAAAACGACCCTCTGCAGAGTGGAGGGGCACTTGGAAAACCTAAACATCCAGTCTCTTTTCAGGGGCTGGGGTTCTTAAAGCCTCTGAAGAGTTTCTCTCTCGTAATCTATGGTTGGTCAGTTTGAAGAAAGCTAGGCTGGTTGATTGGCCCAGAACATGTGTTATATGTCGTTGAACTTGTTGAGACAGTCCATCAATAGCAGGCCTGCTGGTGGGAGACAAAAGCCTACAAGGCCTTTGTTTTAAGCTGCCAAGCTTTTGTCTCAAGTCAAGAGGGTGAGGAAGAAGCTGGCCATCTTGGAAATTTGCCACCTTTATTACCTAGCCGTGGCCCCTCTCCCTGTCTGTCTCATTCCTAGTGTCTCATTACCATATAGTGCTGGCCTCCATGAGAAACATGCACATCAGTCAACATCCAGCCTTCCTCAGCCAGGGTCCAGGAGAGAGTGAACCCCTACCTCCCTAAGGCAGCTACGCTGAACTTCTTACCATGTACCCAAAGGCCACAGGTACCCAGCTTGTTTTGTGTGCCTATAGTTCATGTGGTAAGCCTAAGGTGAGGTAGGCTGATAGTCTGGTGGGGGATGTTGGCCACCAGTGTATAATCAGCAAACATCTCTGCACTTCCCGAGGTTCAGTCTGAAGGAGGTGGTGGGAAACAGCTATAATAATGACCACTTGGAATTGAGTTTGCAAACAAGATCTCACCTCCACCGCTCCAACTAGATTGCTCCATTCATTGAAACTCTGCCATCTCCCACCACCACCACCCCCTCCCCGAGGATTAAAGCTGTTAATAAGCCAAAGTCTTTGCAAAACTTTTAACATTTGGCTGATTTTATATTTATATATTATATATATAATTTTAATGTTGTCATTAAATTAATTTCTATGAAAACATTTTGGTTTTGTTTTCCCATTTCACATGGAAATTATCCATGGAAAGAATTCGGTGGAGTTGAAAATAGTTGGCTTTTGACCACTTCCTAGTCTGGTCATTTTTGCACAGCATTTATTGAATGACTTAAGTTCTTCACATATACTGAAACTCAGTTGGTCTTTGCCCCAACACAGTATGTAAGGTCAATGGTTCTGACCATGGCCCATAGTATGTAGATGACACACCAGAAGCACTTTGGTGGTTTGAATGAGAAGTGCCCCCCATAGTCTTTGATATTTGAACACTTGGTCATCAGTTGGTAGCCCTATTTGGGGAGGCTTAGAAGGTGTGACCTTTTGGGCAGACTAGAGGCCTTGAGAGTTTAAAGCCTTTCATCAGTTCTAATTGGCTGTCTCTGCTTTCTGCTTGTGGTTGAGGATATGAGCTCTCAGCTTCCTGCTCCAGTAGCCAGACTGATGCTTGCTGTGTGCCTCCACCAGGATGGACTCTTAGTCCTCTAGAACCCTAAGCCAAAAGAAACTTCTTCCATAAGTTGCTTTTTGGCATGGCGTTTCATTGCAACAGAAAAGTAAGCAATATAAGCACAAAGTAGGTAAGTTAGACTTGCTGTACAAGCCAGCTCTTGAATACTGATGCAAACCTCTTAAGGGACATCTAGGAAAATGGTGGCCAATCAAGAGGTATGCGGCAAAATAGTTAGTTCCACTGTGTTTTGTAAAGGCCTTGTGATATTGCATGGGGATGTAAGCATCTAGAAGGAGAAGGTGCCCTGGATTTTCATAGAGAAGCTCACAGCTTAGTTGGAGAGACCAACTGCTGTACCTAGAAACAGTGGAATGCCTGAGACAACGCCTAGGTTGAGTAGAAGGTGAGCTGAAGGAAAGGAGGGAGTTCTGAAAGGAGACTTGAGATAGAATCTTGGGTAGAGAGGGCCAAGACTGGGGGGTCCATGCAAGTGAGAGTATCCCCAGGGACGTTGAGTGGAAGGAAGGTAGAATGCACAGGGTCCATCCGTACTTAGAGAAGAAGCCACCTTCACCTGTAGGTGAAATCTGGAAGCTCAGCATAGAAAAGGCCTGGGGACTTGAGGAACCAGTAAAGTGAAAAATCATGCCAGCAATGTCTGAAAGGCCATTGGAGCCAACATAAGCCATTCTCACAGCATGATCACAACCCATG
>CABHPR010143847.1:23684-34150 GCA_902168415.1 Peromyscus melanophrys | reverse complement strand
GGTATAGTGCACTGCAGTATGGTATAGTGCACTGCAGTATGGTATAGTGCACTGCAGTACAGTACAGCATAATGTAAGTATAGACCAGTACAGCACAGCACAGCACAATATATTCTAACACAGTACAGTGCAGTATAGTACTCTATAGCACAGTACAGTGCAGCACTACAGTCAACTGCAAGTATTCGCACGCCTTTTTGTACCACAAAACACAGTAATCGCCATGAGAGCAATCTGAACCTTCCAAAGAGAAGTGGGAAGTACTACCTTAAGGTAGAAAGTGTGAAAGTTCAATCAGGTATTTTGAGATGTTAGGGGCATCACACAGTTTTCATTATGTGCATCATTATAACTGTTCAGTTTTAATATTGTTAATCTCTTCCTGTGTCTTATTTCTACACGGAACATTATCATAGTTTGGTTGTATATGGAAAGAATGGAATACAAACTGGCTTCAGTCCGACCTGTGGTTTCAGACATTCCTTGGGGGGCACAGAACATATGCCCCTGTGGACAAAGGGGACTCCTGAGGTAGGTCCTCACAAGGTCATGGTAAGAGACACAGAGGGGAAAACACACGTGTGCCTGGCACGTGATACCTCCTTAGAAAGCCCACCATCGCTACTACTTAAAACAAATTGTTCTAGACTGTCCCCCAAAGCCGAGGTCTGAGAAACACGGGTCCCTAGCCCCACACAGCCCCCATTAGCAGAAGCTGCCACTCTGCTGTGCTGTCCTCTTCCATACAGCCCTGCTGCCCTCCCCCGCCCCCCCCCCGTGCCTTTCCACGCTGCTCAAGGACACTTGGGCTCCCTGCTCTCACCCTGGAGAGTGAGGCAACCCCACTCGTGGTACAAACCTACACAGGCAAGCCGACGCCACTCGTGAGAAGACTGTGCGTGTCTCCTCCTGAGCCCTTTTCTATTTCTCTTTGGAGAATTCACAGGGCTGCCTCAAAAGGAAATGTCCAAAGATGTGCAGATCTGAAGACCCTGCTAGGCGAAGGATAAGTGGCCGAGAAGAGCTCTTGAGCTCCTGATCCACTTGGGGCTGCTGCTGCTCCCTCACTTCAGAACACAGTGGACTGTGAAGGAGGACATCTGTCCCTTGGTGACCCCAATGTCCAAGCCCACTAGATTCTCAGCGCTGTAAGAGCCAGCCACTCAAGGGTCCTCTTTGCCGCCTTCTTCTGTGCTCCCAAATGAGCTCTGGGCCCTGGATCTCTGCCAAGGAGGGAAAGGGGCCACTTCAAGCCCAAAGCCGTCTCCCTGCTGGAATCCCTGGGGAAAGGGCTCTGTGGGAGAGGCAGGGTGGCTGAGGTGCCCTGTAGTCAGGGGCTGATGGCTGGGGAAGGGGACCCTGTGTGTTCCTTTCCACCACATCTCTGAGGGACATTCTCAGAGGTTGGTGGGTAGGGTGGGGCAATAGGAGAAAAGTCTTCCCCAGCCACACACCCCTGCCTCAGACTCACTCAGAATGATTGCTGGCAACAAACACTTCAATATCTGGGGTTCAGCCCCAAACTTGTTCCTGGAACACGGGCTTGGTTAGAATGGGTTGAATTATCGATAGTATGGCTGCTCTTCCCTGCTTGTCCTGTTCCAGGTCCCTGCTTCCTCTCTTTTCTTCCTTCCTTCTTCCCTCTCTGCCTCCTCCTTTTCCTCTCCTATCTCTCCCCTGTTCTTCCCCCTTTCTTTGTTTCTTCTACTCTCCCAGCTCTCCTTCCTTCCTTCTTTCTCTCTTCTCTCTACTCTTCTCTCTTCCCCTCCCTCCCTTCCTCCCTCCCTCTTTCCTTCCTTCCCTCCTTCTCTCCCTCCCTCCCTTCAGCCCCTTTCTTCCTTCTCTCTCTTCTTTCACTTCCACCCTCCCCCCACACACACACCTTGGTTTTTTCCCTCATTCTCTCTCTTCCTCCCTTCTTACAGTCCCTCTTTCTATCCTTCCTCTCTGCTCCCTCCTCCTTCCCTTCCTTTCCTAAGTAAGCTTTGGGCCTGCAGCATTGATGTTGCCTGCGGAAGTTTCGAGAACTGTAGTCTTTGACCTTGCTGTAGACTGGCAGAGTGGAGTCTGAAGCTGAGTGACACCCCAAAGGGACAGAGACTCACAGGAAAGCTAGAGAGGCAGTCCCCAGCCCAGGCTTCTTTCTCACCAGCCAGACAGCCAGATAGAGTCTCCCTCTGCTTTGGGGGAAGCAGTCACTGTGGAATGAGGAAACAGTGCAAAGGAGGTGTAAAATTTACAGTTTGATTTTAAGGCGAGCTAGATGTGTGCATACATGAAGAATAAACACACTTTCCCTAGTCCCAGAGACATAGAAAGACTCCACCCTTGGGAAGAGAGGGAAACATAGGACCACGGGGATGGATCCAAGCGAGACAGGGGGCTCCAGGTCTCTGGGAAGGTTGCCATCCATCCTGTGCCAGGGAGCCACATGGCAGCCAGCCTGTGCCCAGGCGTCTTTCTCGTGGCCATCTGCTGGGAGACACTCACAGCCATGTTGCCAGCCAATCACACAGAAGGATGTGGCTCTCCCGTGCCAGTGTTTGCCTCCGCCTGTGTCTGACTTCCTGGGCCCCTGAGCCACAGTCTCCTCCAGTTGAATATGGAGTTGCGGACTATATATAGGAAGTGCCATGATCCCTGGGCCCACGGGACAAGGTGAGGCAAGCAACATGTGCTTCTGCTTTGATTTCCTCTGTGTAAGACCCACCATGGGAAACCAGGGCTCGGCTTCCGGCTCCAGCCCTCATGGGAAGAAATGAACCACGAAGTGACTTATGGCATAATGGATGGTCAGAATTGGCAGTAATTGCAGAAGTTGTTTTTTTAAAGTCTTTTCCTTCCATCTTTCCTCCCCAGCCTTCCTTCATTTGTTCATTCATTTGTCCCGTCTTTCTTCCTTCTCTCTCTTCCTTCCCTCCCTCCCATTAACCGGGACACACAGTACAAAGCCTCCTAGAAGAGCAGGATGACTCAGGCACTGTAGGAGATGCATGCTGATCACTTCAGACAAGTCCTGACTTGGTGTAACTCACTCTCCGTTAAAGAGACTGTCTACACAGGAGTGAAACAAACAGACAGGCCCCACCCCTCCCGAGGGCTCGTGGGCAGTGATTGACGGCCGGGGAGGAGACATTTTCTTCAGTGGTGTAGCCGCCAGGAAGTTGCCCACGCGCTTCTCAATAACTCTAATTAAACTCATTGGTTCAGAAGAAAAGGAGTGATGGACGCAGACGTGGAAGGGGGGCTAGTTAGGAAGAGTGAAGATCAGTGGGAGGGGCGGGGTCAAGGGAAGGTCATGGAGGATGAACAGGATTAAAATAAAAGTATATTCTATACATGTATGCAAATGCCATCACGAGGGCCAGGGAGATGGCTCAGCTGCTAGAAGGGCTTAGCTCAAAGCCTCCTGATCCAAGTTCAATCCCTAGAACCCACATAAAAAAAAAAAAAGGTGGGGGGCTGATACAGTAGCCGTGCTGTGTATCCTAGGAGATGGGGACAGGTGGGGACAGGAGAGTCACCCAGAGAGCGTGGGCCAGCTAGGCTGGAGTACACAGCCCAGCAGCAGAAATAAGAGAGACCTGGCCTCAATGAGGTAGAAAGGGAAACTGTCTCTCTCTCTCTCTCTCTCTCTCTCTCTCTCTCTCTCTCTCTCTCTCACACACACACACACACACACACACACACACACACACACACACACACTAAATACAAATGTCATAACAAAACTTATTATTATTTATAGGGAATATATGCTGTACTGGCTAGTTTTATGTCAACTTGACACAAGCTGGGGTCATCAGATTGGAGGGACCCTTAATTGAGAAATGTCTCCATAAGGTTGGGCTGTGGACATTTTCTTAATTAGACATGGGGGGGGAGCCTAGCCCATGGTAGGTGGGCCCACCTCTGGGCTGGTGGTCCTGGGTTCTATATATAAGGAAGCAGGCTGAGCAAGCCATGGAGAGTAAGCCAGTAGGCAGCATCCCTCCATGTCCTTTGCATCCTAGGCCTCTAGGTCCCTGCCCTGTTTGAGTTCCTGCCCTCACTGCTTTTGATGATGAACTGTTGTTTAGAACTGTGAGTGAAATGAACCCCCTTCCTCCCCAAGTTGCTTTTGGTCATGGAGTTTCATCACAGCAGTGATAACCCTAACCAGGACACATGCTAATAAGGAACTTCAAAAAAATGAAAACCAAGTGTGAGGAGTGTTTGGCTTGGACAGAGGCCTCTCACACCCTTCCTCCCGATACCACCAACAAGCAGCTCCTATGCCAAGTGGTCCAAGTATTTATGGAGGGGAGTCTGCAGTAAGTAATACACACTGCACACTACATTCTTCCTTCTGCAGCTCTTTCCCTGCCAAGAGGAACCAAGAGAATGGAGGGGTCACAGCTGTCCAGCAGAACCAGCTCACAGAGGTGCTGAATAGGGCTCTATGTGGAAAGCCAGGCAGGGCTGGAGCCATGGCAGGCAGGCTCTCTGCTCTCTGGCAGCAGTGCCCAGCAGAGGCTGCCAGCTGGCTCTGCTAATCACCTGTCGCCAAGGATGGGGCGGGAAGCAGAGAAAGAACTGAAGAGGCCCAGACAGAAGACGCTGGACCACAGCGGGCTGGCATCTCAGGGATGCAGGCTGCCCAGCTGGCCCACTGGTAATAGCTCTGCTCTTGCAAGGAATCATTTGGCATGTTCCTGCCTTCTTCCTCCCAAAGGCTCCCTGGGCCTGCTTGTTCCTGCTCAGAGCAATGAACTTCTCCAGTCTCCTGTTTTCCCCAGGGCTGCACAGGAATTGCTGAGGGTGGGCTTTGGGCAGATGCCAAGAGAGGGGAAGCCAGAGGCTCTTTCTAGGCCAATGCTTAGCCAATAGCAACTCCATGTAAGTCACAATACAACCAATTTTTTATTTTCATTTTAAAAAGAAAGCAGTAAGATTTAATTCTGGTGACATGTTTCACTGAGCCTGCACTGTACTACATCTAAGCAGAGAGTATTGTGACGCTTCGTGTTATCTCTTTGTATCTTCCTTTCAGACTCTAGAAGGTGTGTCCAACCTCTCGACACTGAGAAACTACATCATCATCTATAATGTTCAAGCTGCAGAGTTGTGTAACCCAGCTACACACACAAAAGGGGGAAAAATTTAAATCTCATAATGCTTTAAGTAAGTTTACCGTTTTGTCTTGGGCCACATTCCTAGCTGTTGTTGACCTCATTTGGTCCACAGGCCACAGTTTGTACACACCTACTACTGTGTATTTGATGCCCAAAGCCCACCGCTCTTCAGACTGGTTACCTCACCTCAAAAATGCCTCTCCTGCTGAGGGAGGCTCCTGACAAGGCCCCCAGTTTGTCTCTTCTCAGCCTCAAAATCTCTGTGTGTCTTAAGTGTCTGCACTTGGCTCCACCTGGTGCCTTCCCCACCTCTGGTTTCTGCATGTGAGCAGGCTAGGGGAGGAGGAATCCCGCTGAGACTAAGTTAGCATCCCTGGGCCTGCCTAGCAGCTGGTGCAGAATCACTTACTCCAAGTTCACAGCTTGGCATTCTGATTTGTGTCTTGCCTCAGACTCCCAGAAGGTATGGGGAGCGGGGGACTCAGATAATGTGAGCCACTCTTCAAGCTGGGTCAGCTCACAATGCATCTCCCTTGGAGAGGTTCTAGGTACACAGAGAAGAAGGTCTGGGAGCTGCATCAAGCTATTCCACCATGAAGCTCCAGCTGAGCAGTGGGCTGGGCTCTTGCTGTCTCTCTGTGTCTTTAAATGTACCCCGGAGTTTTTGGACGGGGCATCTAATGCACATGGTTTTTGCATAGTCAACCCCTCATATCCACAGGGAGTGGGTTCCAACCTTCCCTTACAGATGTTCCAGCCCCTCATATAAGACAGCGTGGCATCTGCCCAGAGCCAATGCACATCTGCCTGTGTGCTTAGACTCATCACTACTGATCACACCTAATGGGATGTAAATGTCATGTTAATAGTTATTACACTGTATTGCTTAGTGAGTAATGAAGAGAAAAGAAAAGATGCTCAGAAAAGACACAGTCCTGCCTGGTGTGTGTGTGTGTGTGTGTGTGTGTGTGTGTGTGTGTGTGTGTGTGTGTGTGTAAGCCAGAGGTCAACCTCTGCTGTCAATCCTCCATCTCTTCCCACCTTGTATTTTGAGACGGAGTCTCTCACTGGCCTGGAGTTCACTAAATATGCTAGGCTAGCCAGCTAGCACATCCTGGGGACCTAGCTATTTCTGCCTCCTTAGCACTAGAATGGCAAGCATAAACCACCACACCCAGTTCTTTTACCTGGGTTCCGGGGCCTGAATCCAGGTCCTCACACAGGCAAGGCAGTAAGGACTTTATCCGCTGAGCCATTTCCCCACTCTGCCCTAAGGGAGGGAGGAGAGACACTTGGTCTCCTGCTTCCATCTGCAATCAGTTCCCAGGGGCTGTTCACAAGGGTTCCAACCAGCAAAAGGAAACTCCCAGCCTGGAAACAGAGGGGCTGGCAGTGAGCAATCAGGTCAGTAGTCAGCAATCCAATCAGCACTGAGGGAGGGCCTGGTGCAGGCCCCAAGAGCTTCTGTGTCCACCTAGAACCTCTGCATCGTGGGCTGAGCCAAGCTTAGAGAGTGGCTCACATTATCTGAGCCCCCCACCCCCAACACCCCCCCCCACCCCTCCCCACCCCCCCCCATCCCACCCCCACCCCGCTCCTGGGAGTCTGAGGCAAGGCACAAATCAGAATGCCAAGCTGTGAACTTGGAGTAAGTGAATCTGGGCCAGCTGCTAGGCAGGCCCAGGGATGCTAACTCAGTCTCAGCGGGATTCCCCCTCCCCTAGCCTGCTCACATGCAGAAACCAGAGGTTGGAAGGCACCAGGTGGAGCCAAGTGCAGTTTTAAAATCTCTGTGGTATAAAAGCCCCAGTAGTGTGATTGACTAGCATATGGTACTTACATAAAGGTCCGTAGCACCTGCATGAACACAGCTTTGGTGCACAGGAGGATGGAAGGAATGTTGATGGATGGGAGGCCAGCCGATGGATGAATGGTCAGAGGTTTTTGCTTAGCCTTCTCAACCATGGTCTCTGACATCAGGACAGCAGTGTGGGTAGCTCATTTAAAAAGGAAGGCGGCATCGCGAGATAGGAAAGGATAGAGAGGAGAGACAGAAATAAGAAAAAAAAAAAACGCTTTCAAACCACCACCCTTGTGACTGATGGGCGCTTGGTCCTACTTAAGAAATGCTAGGAGTCTGTGTAGCAATGCACCCCTGAGTTGCTCTGTCCCGAGGGAGGGAAGGGGGATATTTATACGCCCACTTCCATCAGCAATCACTTGAGGGCTGCTCACAAGGAAACCAGCAAAAGGCAACTCCCAGGCAAGGAAAAAGAGTTGCTGGCAGTGCACAGCCGGGTCAGTAGGCACCCAGGTGTAGCTACAAGAGCACAGTGGGGCATGGCAGTGTCTGTGAACAGCATGATCCCTGAACTTGGACCAAGCCAGGAGTAGACTGACAGCTCTGCCCCTGACTCAGGCAGTCCGTCAGCGCCACCCTGCTCACTTTAGGCCAAGTATCACTGCTAACAAAACTGGAGTGAGCTGAGTTTCAGGCAGTTGTCCCATAGAGTGACTTGTTCCAGACTGTGACCCACAGGTGCCTTTGGGTGGGTTCCTGGAAATGTCTAACCCAAACTCACTCTCTGTTGGTGACTGTTGGCTGACTGCAGGCACAGCAGGAAAGCCAGGCTCTTGGAGACCGTTAGAGTCCTGCTTTGTGCTTCTTGTG
Source organism: Peromyscus melanophrys (assembly GCA_902168415.1). Taxonomy (NCBI): domain Eukaryota; kingdom Metazoa; phylum Chordata; class Mammalia; order Rodentia; family Cricetidae; genus Peromyscus; species Peromyscus melanophrys. Next base: position 26,365 of record CABHPR010143847.1, on the reverse strand, counting down.
GTTTCCAGCTTGACAGGCTAAGCCTGACTGGCAGCCAGGCTCCAGCTCCAGTGTTGAGATACTTCCTGGTGTTCTGTGTTGAGAGCAGAGCTAACTATGGGGCCGTCTGTCACATGAGGAGGGCCCAACAGGCTTCTACTATCTATCTAGGTAGGTTTGTGTCCCCTTCTACCTATCTATATCCACTTAATTATATGTATGTTATATCTATCTATCTATCTATCTATCTATCTATCTATCTATCTATCCATCCATCCCATTTTGAAAGGTACATCCTCATGGTGGCAAGATCGGCCTTGATAGTCCTCATGGAGCATCATTTTATTAAAATCAGTGTGTGTGAGTCTTTGTTTAGTCATATTTCTTTCTAGAATATCATACATCTATGTCCATCTGTGGATAACTTACATTTCTACCTCATTTTAATCTTTTTCAAGGCAGCATGCATTTGGGTAGTGGAAAGGGAGGGCTAAAGGAAGAGAAAAGAGATAGGAAATAAAGGAAAGGAGAAGAGAGATGAGGAAAGAGAGAGAGAGAGAAAGAAAGAAAGAAAGAAAGAAAGAAAGAAAGAAAGAAAGAAAGAAAAAAGAAAGAAAGAAAGAAAGGAAGGAAGGGAGAGAGGAAGGAAGGGAAGGAGGGAGGGAGGGAGGAAGGGAGGGAGGGAGGGAGGGAGGGAGGGAGGGAGGGAGGAAGGAAGGAAGGAAGGAAGGAAGGAAGGAAGGAAGGAAGGAAGGAAGGAAGGAAGGAAGGAAGGGAAACAGTAAGAGACAGTAAACTTAACGTCAAATTGAAAACTAACATGGTGTGCATCCCTTTAACACAAAGCAAGCGAGCAAGGGCCTTGGTCTTTCACAGTGCCTCAGAGGTCCAGGCCTGCACTGGCTCCTCTCTTGGGACTGAGGCTAGCCAGCTCGATTCTCCACTGAAACCCAAAATGTGCGAGGAAGGGGAAGAACAGAACTCTCAGTGGTACGTGCCCGCCATTTCCCAGAGTATTGAAACCCTGTGGCAAGAGGGTTGATAGCCCTCTGATCTGGCTTCTCTCTCCTGTCCCACATCTCTCCTTCCTCCCCAGAGCCTCCCGTGCCTCCCAGATAAATGGTCTGTACCTAATCCTTGTCTTGGGTCCACTGGAGGAACCCTGCCCAAGGGAGAAGCCATCTGGTTTTCTTTCCATCTGGAACATTTTTAGAATGGCAGTTTAATGTTCCATGGCTCAACGTTCAAGTCTCAATTCAAATACCCACACTTCAGAAGGCGTCCCTATAGACACCCGTCTTCTCATGATCTCTGTTTTGTGTATGAATTTGGCTAGTAGCATCTGGTCCCTATTTATCCGGTGAAGCACTAGTCTAGACACTGCTGGGAAGGGGATTTGTAGATACGATTAAAGTCCATATGCAGTCACTTTCGGTAACCCAGTCCATAACTGGAGTTAGGACCCCAACCAGAGAAAAGGCCTTACACACAGCTGAGACTGCCAGGAGAACACCAAGTCTGCCTTTGGACCATGGCTCCCACTGCACCTTGAAGTTTCCTGACTACCTTCCCGATAGCTACCAAGTCCCAGTCATTGTATGAGCCAAATGCTTGCAGTAAATCACATGGTATTTTTGTCTTTCTGGTACTTTCTCCAAGTGACACAATATCCCACCATCCAGGTCTTCTGCAGATTGCTTTAGGGCTGCTGACTTGGCAAACAACAATCCAGGATGGGGGCTGGAGAGATAGTTCAGCGGTAAAGAGCCCAGGCTGCTCTTCCAGAGGACCCAGGTTCGATTCTTAGCACCCACGTGGTAGCTCACAACTGCTGTGTCTCCAGTTCCAGGGGATTTAACAGCCTCCTCTGACATCCTCAAGCGCTGCAAGCATGTGGTATCCAAGCATACATACAGACGAAACACTCAATCACATAAAATAAAATGGAAAAAAAGTCCAGGATGTAATATAGTATTTGGAGGCTAGAGATTTCCTAAGGTTCCTGTAGTTTATCTAAAATCCAAATATAATTGCCTATCCTACTCTGATCTTCCTGCAATTTCAACTTATTTCTCCTTCAGCTGCTTATTTCTGGCCTGGTTCCCAATCTAGTCAGTGAGCCCTATGAACACGGGGGCATTGTGCCAAGTTCATGACTGTTTCCCCGGGTCCCAAACAGTGCCTAATAACAGAGCCGGTGCTTACTGGGGATTTGTGGAGTGGATGAGTCAATGAATGTAGTTACATCACCTGCATGCAAGCTTGCTGCCCAGAGAGCCTCAAGTCATCCTATGGACATACAAAACAGGGCTGCTGCTTGGTGTGGTGGTGCATTCCGATAATCCCAGTGCTTGGGACATGGGGGCCAGAAGATCAGGAGTTCAAGGTTATCCTTAGCTACATAGTGAATCCAAAGCCAAGCCAGGCTACACGAGACTCTGTCTTAAAAAGGGGAGGGGGGCAGTGGTGGCGAGATAACTCGAAGGTTAAGAACATTGGCTGCTCTTCCAGAGGACCCAAGTCTGGTTTCCAGAACCCATGGGGCAACTCACAACCACGTATAATGCCAGCTCCACAGGATCTGACACCCTCTGGCTTCTGAAGACACCTGCATATATATGTGTGACATACAATCACACAGACATAAACACATAAATAAAAACAATTTAAACCGAATAAACAAATGGCTAAGTAAGGCATCC
>CABHPR010143847.1:0-18684 GCA_902168415.1 Peromyscus melanophrys | reverse complement strand
CCTGAGCAAACTCAGTGCCAGCCTGCCCTAGCACCACAGCTTCCCACCATGATGTCCACACCAAAGGGCTGACAACCCTGGCCCTTTAATCTGGGCTGAAATGAAGGTGTCTCAAGATCTGCTTGGTAAGTAAAGGTGGGTTGGGGGAAAGCAGCGGTTGACTTTGTACCCAACACCCTGCAATCCAGCCCCTCTCACCCGTTTCCTTCTCTAGATGCCCCTTGTGATGCTTAGGCTACCGTGCTTGGGCCTGTAATAAAGCACCCAACAAAAGCCGCGTAAGGAAGAAGGATTGTTTTGCTCACGGTTTGAGGGGCCAGCCCATCATGGTGGAAAACTTACATGGCAGAAACCTAAGTCAGCTTCTCTGTCACACTGCATCCAAGTCAGGAGGCAGAGAGATAAATACCAGACCTCTGCTTGCTTTCTCATTTTTTTACTCAGCCGGGAGCCCCAGGTCGTGGCATAGAGCTACCAATGCCAACATTTAGGGTGGGTCTTCCCACCCCAATTAAATTAGGAACCTAACTTAGATAATCCTCCTAGGCATGCTCAGAGGCTTGTCTCCTTGGTGACTCTGAATCCTGCCAAGCTGACAACCAAGCCTATCACCTATGATAACTGAAGTCTGCCTCACAGGAGGACTAAGATACCATTCTTTGACCTCAGCATCGTTGATATTACCCTGAGTACCACACGCCCCTGTATACTTCAAGACAAGAGCCGCACTCCTGTGGCTCCTGCGCCCGATGCCTCCTATCAGTGGTGCCGACCAGAAATAGCCCCAGGGGACACAATTGTCTGTAGTCGGGCGTCCCTGCAGTAACTGTCAAAGTCAATCATTCTTTCGTGGGCTTTCAGAGAGTTAAGAGCCCCGCACAGGGGTAATTTCAAATTATTTTGCTTTAATTCCAAGGAAAATTGAGTTTCCCCTTTGAGATCCCTTGACACTTAAAAAAAAATTATTAACTGCAGACCAGGGATATAGCTCAGTCAGTAGCGTGCTTGCCCAGCTTGCATGAAGCCCTAGGTCTGATCTCCAGCAAGCATGGTGTAATCCTATAATCCCAGCACTTGAGAGATAGAGTTAGGAGGATCAGAAGTTCAAGGTCTTGCTCAGCTACATACTGAGTTAGAGGCCAGCTTGGGCTAGCGACGCTGTCTCAATAAAATAATAACTGCTGTCAGTAACAGAATACTTTTCATTTAGTGGTTTGAAATGCACCCTGTAGTGGGTAGCCATTCCAGCTTTGATTTGGAAGTTCCAACCCTCATTGAGGCTTGGGTAACTGTCACGCCTACAAGGCGGGGCCAAGAGAGGATCCTGAAGACCAAGATCTGGATACACTGGCTCTCTTGGTTCCTGAACCCTGGACACTGGAGGTAGACCGAGCAGAGTTCTCCAGAGAACACCGCCGGACTTCACCACACCTCTCCCAGACCCTATTACTTATCCCTTCACTTGTAAGTTACCCCACAAAATAAACCTCCCTTTTAACTACGTGGAGTGGCCTTAATAATTTCACCAATGGCACTCCATAGGTTTGTGTGCTTAAACACTTACTCCCTTAGCTAATGATGCTGTATTTAAAGGTTGTAGAACCTTTGGGTGGAGGAACCTGGTCTCTAGGGAATCGGGGAGAGGTGTTGATTTTTGTAGCCTGGACTCGACTTCCTGGTCACTCTCTGCTTTGTGACTGCAATAGCAATGTGACCAGCCACTTCCAGCCTGCCTGCATGCCTTCTTCACCACGGTGGACTGTATCGTCTCAAAGTGTGAGCTAAAATAAATCCTTCTTCCCTGGTGTTGCTTCTTGTCGGTTATTCCATCACAGCAAAGAAAATGCAGATAGGCTCTGACCTCGTTTCATTCCGGGCCTAAGAAAACACAAGCTCTTCCTATGTGCCCAGGTGTACCCAGGATGATTCCAGGAGGGTGAGGCAAGCTACAGACCCATGATATATGTCAGGGAGCTCCAGATCCACCCACTCAACCTGTGTTATCTAGCTGTGGCTGTACATGCTGGCAGCTGACAACAGCATCCATTTGTGATTTCACAGCTTCTGTAGGTTCTAGGTTTGGGCACTGCTCCCAAGGTCCTCTGCACTACTGTGTTCAAAACTGTGCCCTGGAGTGGGGGCTCACGGGACTTGACTGGGGATGGGCCACCTCCAAGTTTGCATAGCTGTCGGCGCATCTGGGTCTTTGAGCACTAAGAGTGCCAGGTCCTTGGTGCTGTCTTCTGGAGCTCATATTCAGGTCTTGCCAGATGAGCCTTGAATGCTCCAAGCAGGGCCACTGGCCTCAGCAAAACTGGCGTGGGGGAGGGGGCGGGGCGGTCTGCTGCAAGATGGATGCGAAGGAACTATGAAAGTGGCATGGCTTCCCTCACCTTGGCTCCATTTCATTGGTTAAAAGCCAATGGCTAGCTCCACCATATTCAAGAAGAGAGGATTTGTCGCGGCATAAGCACTAACGGAGGAGGATCACTGAGGCAGCTTGTCACTCTGTGCTGCCCTAGCTCCTGTGTGGCCCCTGCATCACATACGTACAGGCCGGCTGCAGCTGTGACTTCCAATGCTGCTTTGGGGCTTAGGTTTGACTCTTTATAAACCTTGGTCGGGTCGGTTGCTATAGCTAAACACCAAAGACTGGGTCGCATAAATAGCAGATAATTACATCTCCCAGTTGCAGAGGCAGAGAGTCCCAAGACAAAGGCGCTGATGGCTTTTTTCTTTTTTTTTTCTGCTAAGGGTTCTTCCTGGCTTCCTGCAGATGGCTTCCTTCTTCAATAGATGGTATATCAGTGTGTGTGTGTGTGTGTGTGTGTGTGTGTGTGTGTGTGTGTGTGTGATTCAGTCTACAACATAGATGGAGGTGTGTATTTCATCAAAGGAAGTGGCTAGTGTTTTTCAGAGAAGGAGATGTTGATTCATCTGGAATTGGCATCTTTTTGAAAACACCTACCTTCGAATGTAAAGCAAGCCTAACCACTAGTTAAATCTGAGTCTAGACGCTGAGTAAATGTAAAATGGAGTGGCAGAAGCAATGGGAAGCTTCCAGAGCTTGGTACAGATCCAGGAGAATTAAGCATGATAAACAGGATCTGTGAAGGCCCTCTGAGGAGATCATGATGGGGCTATGTCCAACAAAGGCAATTCGACAGAGGGACATAGGCTCTGGAGCATAAGAAACTTGACTGTTGAGCCCAACTCTGCAAGCAGCATTCTCCAAAATGCCTGTGAGGATGTTCGCACCTGCCCCAAAGGGCCGTAGTGAAGACTGAGAGACGTGCCCAGGAGCCCACACATAGTTTGTGTCTAGAGGAGTGGTTGGCAAAACCTGTGGCAGCCTCGTCTGTTGCCATCACAAAGCACAGCAAACTTAGTGGGATTGGGGCCAGCGAGATGGCTCAGCAGGTAAAGGTGCTTGCTGCCAAACCTGATAAGCTGAGTGGGATCCGTGTAGAGGAAGGAAAGAATTGACTCCTGCAGGTTGTGCTCTGACCTCTACATGCATGGCATGGCATGCACACACACACAAACACACACACACACACACACACACACACACACACATACACACACACACACAAATTAAAATAATATGAATGTACAGCAAACACATATTATCATTATAGAGTAAAAAACAGCTCATGTGAAGGTATTACCTGGCTTGTCTTTCTTCTGCAAAGTAAGGAGAATCTGTCTTTGCTCTTCTAAGACCCAGAGGCTTCCTGCATCCCACTTCATCCTGAAGCCAGAAGCCAGGCATACAACATCTTTCTCTTCTGGCCTCACCTCCTTCCATTCTTTAATTTGGATGCTCATGCCTCCCTCTTGCAAGCCTAGTGGTAATATCAGTACACTAGGGTCATCTCCCATCTCAAGAGCTCTACTATGTCATATTCTTAAAGCTCTCTTTACCATATAAGGTATTCTGCTCACAATTTCTAAAGATTCCAGATGTGGACATCTTTTGGAGAGGTGGGCCAGCATTTAGCCTAGAGTAAACTCACCCCTTATCTCTAAGACTTGCACGTGTCTCAGCCTCACTGACACAACTCCCTCAAACTCTTAGCACATTATCGCATTGGTTCAAGTCCAAAGTCTCACCTTGGTCTCATCAGTAAACTCTCAAATAGCATCATCTCTCCCAACTCAAATGGGAGTAAGACTCAGGTAGGATCCAGCATGGGGTACCCACTCTACTCATCTGGGCACCTGTGAAAATAGTCAACAACTAGTCACCTGCTCCTAGATAGAGTGTCTCACGACTTTTTCTAGGGGAGGTGTAGACAAAAACCCATTCACCCCATACAGGGCACCAATGATAGATCCAAGAAAGCATCCCATGAGGGTCCAGCTTAGTGCCCAGTGGGTCTACTGGGTTGACTCACAGGCAGCTGCATCCCTGAGAGCCCACCCAGACATGGGCATCCACTTAGGAAAGCTGCAGCATTGGTACTCCAGCACAACTCAGGCAGCTGGGGGCACTGAAAACGCTCTTTTCCCTAACAATTGTGCTTCTCTAACAATAGAGAGGAGACTCGTGCTTTTGTGACTTCCTAAGCCTGGTAAATTAGGTGAATTCCTCTGTCGCCTCCAAGAGGGAAGGTTTCAATTTGGAGGAAGTGACTAAGTAACACGTAATACTGCAGTCACAGCCACACCCACACCCACTCAAACAGGCAGGCACATGGAAGGAAAGGGCAAGTGGCTAGCCCCAAGCAGGTTCTAAATCCAGCAAAACCCAGGCAGGTTCAGGACCTGGCTCTTGGCTCTACCCTCTGGGACCATGGCTCATTCTCTGAGTCGGCCTTCCTTTCTCAGGAAGGGTGGCAGTCCTAATCACTTTCTGTTTCTGTGATAAAACATGGATAAGAAACAACTTAGAGAGGAAAGAGATTATCTGGCTTACATCCACCTTTGACAGAGGTCAGGGCAGGAACGGAAGTGGGAGAGGCAGGAATGGAGGGCAGGCGTGTTGCTCCCCATGGCTTCTCAGATGACTTTCTTATACAACCCAGAATCACCTGCCTAGGGGTGGCACCCACTGCCCACATCAACAATCACTCAAGAAAATGTCCCACAGACGTGCCTACAGGCAAATCCGATGGAGGAAATGCTTCAGTTGAGGTCTCCTCTTCCCAGGTGACTCTGGTTTGTGCCAAGTCAATAAAAGTCACTAGCACAATTGTGTGTTTGCAGTTGGGTTGTTCCATCAGCCTGTTTGTTTCTTGTGTGTGTAGAACTTTGGAATCCGAGAGCCTCCGTTCCTTTTGCCCCCTTCTCCTTCAGTGCAAGGGGGCGGGGTTTCTACTGGCGTCACATTCTTGAAAGCCTTTTGGGTCTTCAGTTTATAGATCACACAGACTCATTATATTTATCCCTCAAGCCATAATGGGCCTATTATCTCTTTTTATAAATAAAGTTTTATTGAAACATAGGTACACCTGCTTGTTAGTGCTTTGTCATTACTGTGTTGTTGACAGGATAACATGAGAGGAGGGCTGTGGGAGAAACAGCATGGTTCACCAGCTGAGATTGCTCTCTCTCCAACCCTCTGCAAAAAAATGCTTGTTGGTGACTGGCTCAGAGTCAAAACTCAAGAAGCATTGGGATTTTAGAAACGACAGGCTTGAGTGGGTTGAAAAATTGGTGCTGCGTGGCCTCAATTCTGAGGTCGTGGGATGTGAAAGGAGAAGAGTCGGGAGAGGCGTGAGGGAAGAGAGTGCTCAACTTCAAACATCAACTTCATCTTCTTGGCCAGTTGCCTTGGAAGCCCGGGGCTGAGCTCATTAGGCAGCAAGATGATAACAAGGGAAGCAGTCAATCAAATGAGAAGGAGATGAGCACCGCAGTGCACATCTGTAATCTCTGCACCAGAAGGAGATGAGTACCGCAGTGCACATCTGTAATCTCTGCACTGGAAGGAGATGAGCACTGCAGTGCACATCTGTAATCTCTGCACTGGAAGGAGATGAGTACCGCAGTGCACATCTGTAATCCTTGCACTGGAAGGAGATGAGCACCACAGTGCACATCTGTAATCTCTGCACCAGGGAGGTTGAGGCAAGAGGATTAAGAGTTCCAGGCCAGCCTGGGCTATAGACAAAAAAGCAAATCAATCAAAGAAGGGGAAAAAATCCAAGGTGGGCTCCACTGAACGAGAAAAACCGTAATGAGAATAGGGCAGCAGATTCCTTATGTTGCAGCTCTGCATGTTTTCCGGCCATCCTCCCTCTGAAGAGTCCCATGGGCACACATTTTGGCAAGCACTTGCTGTGTCCTACCTGCCAGTGCCAAGTTTAGGCTTCTAACGAGCTTTCTTTTTTGCCATTACTCAGTAGAAACAAGGCCCATTTGCGGTGAGGGAGAGCTTGGTTTGTCCCTTTCACAAAAAGACAACTTGATTAACTACATTTTGAAATCCCTTCACTCTGGAATCCCTGCTCACACCCCACCTCAGGGGACTGTGCCTGACACAGGCCCTGCTCACCCGGTTGTCAGCTCAAAGTGTTCTTCGACCAAAAGGAACCAGGACAAACAAGGAAAGCCAATCAGATTCACTTAGGGGTCTAGACACTAAAAGACACTGATGTTCTCTTGAAAAAATAGCTCACTCTGGGAGGAGTAGATAGGAAGGAACAGCCACTCTGAAGCACTTTAGAAATGACTGTTAGAAGGGGCTTGGTTGGGTTTGGGGTTTGGGGTGGAGACAGCACGTCAAATTTGTGGTTTCTCTCTAAACATACACCAGAGGCTCCAATATCAGAACTGAAATGCGGGTCCTCCTCCAACTCCATCACAGTCTCCCCCGAAACAGCTAAGCCACAGTGCCGGGGCAGCTTTCCTGCTGTGCTGATAGACTATCTGAAGCGGGCACTGCAGTCTATGTCGGGAAATCAGACCAAATAAAACTCTTTCTAATCGAAAAGCCCCACGGGACCAGGAGGACAGCAAGTGCCCAGCGCACACAGAAGAGCCAGCCACAAGCAAACGCCTCTCAAGGCGTTCAGGGCGGAGTCACTGCCTCAGAGCTGAGAGTTTGTTCAGTGGGATCAAAGCTGCCTGGTAAACTGCGCTGAGAGGATTATTTTCCCCACATGGCCATCACAAGGCATCTTCATATGTGTATCATTTACAGCACCCACAGGAGGAGAGGCATCTACAAGATTCCAACCACTACAGAGCCAAGTTATTACATGGCTTTTAAATATTGAGCCTCAACTCATCACTAGATCTCCAGAAAGGACAGATTTTGAGCACAAGTGTACACACACACACACACACACACACACACACACACACACACACACTCAGCTTCTTCATGTGCTGTGGTAAAGGTTTATTATGATGTAATCTAATTCAGGGAATTCTGCTCTGTTGCGGCTATGATTTGGATAGGACATGCCCTCCCCACCGCTCCACTACCTACCTTGCTCCCCAGACTCACATGCATGAACATGTGGTCTCCAGGGGATGGCAGTGTTTAGGAAGGTTGTGTAAATTTTGGGATGTGGAGGCTAGCCTGGAATTATTCTTGCTTTTGATTTCTGCTACAGTCCCATCCATCTATCACCATGAACTGAACCCAATTGCCATGCTTTCCCAACCAGGATGGCCAGAACCTTCCAGAAGTGTGAGCTACAAGAAACCTTTCTCCTTTTAAGTTATTTATTTTGTCACAGGAACGAGGAAAACTACTAACACAGAGGGTGTAAAGGCAAATCCACTTAGCCAAAGCGAAGGTTAGGTAATGTCACCCTTACCAACTGAGCACTGAGTCCTCTCTGCCAACACAGAAGGGTCTGCCGCCCTCATTGTAGGGAAAGCTCCTGACCTCTGGGTTTCTCCCTGGCTGGTCCATAGCAAAGATTTCCCATTGCCACTCCTCCTAAGGACACTATCGCTGTCTTCTGCCACAGCCCCTCCCCAACAACCTTTTTTCTTTCTCAGACATACTGAGCCAGGCTTTGGATAGTTCATGCCCTCCGTCCATGGCTCTCCTCCTTGGCACTTCCGTATGATGCTAGAAGCTTTCCACGGGGACAGTACCCTGCAACTTCTGACAACTCCAGAGGACTTCTGGGTACACACTAGCACTTTCCCAGAGAGGTGGCTTGAGGGACATCGTTCTTCAGACTACTGTAGGTTGGGATGGTGCCAGAAACCACCTCAAAGCTTAAATAAAAAGGGAATTCTTTTTTTCTAATTCATCCACATGAAAACTTGTGTGTGGCCTTGGCCTTGGAGTTCTGATGAATCTACTGATAAGGAACTCCCTATCTCCTGCCTGGGTTTGGCTTTGCTCTTCCTCACAGCTCAGGCTCCTTTCCTCTGGGAACAATAGACCCTCTTCCACGAATAGACTCAAAGGAGCTCCTCTCACCTTCCGGCTTCCAAAGCGAATGGAGAATCCTCTCCTTAGGTCCTCATGGGTGAATGCCAGAGGATTCTGACAGGCTGCACTCTGTGCCTCCCATCTCCATCACTGAGGCTGAGGGTGAGCACTAGGGGTCCTTTCTCCTACCCCATCTATGTGAGGAAGGGGAAACTGAGTAGCTGCCTTGCCTCACAGATCGCACATGAGACTTGACAATACTAACAATGTCCAAAAGGGAGCTGAGGGAATGTCTTAGTGTTCTGTTGCTGTGAAGAGACACCATGACCACAGCAACTCTTATCAAGGAAAGCATTTCATTGGGGCTGGCTTACAGGTTCAGAAGTTTGGTCCATCCTCATCTTGATGGGAAGCATGGAGGCAGGTGCCAGAGAAATAGCTGAAAGTTTTATATCCAGATTTGCAGGCATCAGGCAGAGGCAGGTGCCAGAGAAATAGCTGAAAGTTTTATATCCAGATTTGCAGGCATCAGGCAGAGAAAGCCCCTGGGCCTGGCCTGGGCTTTTGAAAACCTCAAAGCCCACCCCCAGTGACACACTTCCTCTAACAAAGCCACACCTCCTCATCCTTTCAGACAATGAACTCCCTGGTGACCAAACATGCAAATATCCAGCCTCCAGCAGGGCTGTTCTCATTCAAACCACCACAGGGAAGGAATGCTGAGATGAAATGGCAAGTGTTCACTTCATAGTTCAAGAGAAGGGGGACCCCAGATTCATAACCACTGCCATCCATTCAGCCAGCTGTCTTAAAGAACCTGCCAGAGCAGCAGGCCTCACCTGGCACTACTAACCTAACAAGGCAAGGTCGCCTTGCAGCTCTCGAGGTCACTTCAGCAACTTGAATCCATGGCTATCATCCTTGCCCTCAGAAGGCAGGGGAATTGCTTCTCAACTCCCAAATCTTTTTGCAAGAAGACCTTTGAAAGCTATCGAATGAGAGAGCTTTATCTAGAAACCAGGTGATCCTAAACAAGAGAGATGTGTTCTCTCTCATTCCTGGAGGTGGGAAATCTGAGGCTGAAGTGTGCTCCCTCTGAAGGCTCTTGGGAAGAATGTGTTCCAGAACTTTCAGCTCTTGGTGTTGCCAGTGCTTCTGGGTGTTCCCTGCAGTCTCTGCCTCTGTGGTGACCCGATGCTCCCTGTATCTCTCCATCATTGTCCTTCCTATATGTGTGACTGAGGGTCTCTCCTGGACTAGGACCCATCTTCATGGCCTCTTTTTAACCCTGACTGAAAAGACACTACATCCTAATACGATCACACTTTCTGGGGCTGAGATTTGGATTTGAACCCCTGTCGGGGAGTCACAACTCACCCAATATCCTCCCAAAGGCTAAGATGAATCCCATCCACGGTGACCTTGAGAATGCTGAGTGGCAGAGCAGATCCAGGTGACCCCCACCCAGCAAGGACAAGTGAAAGCTGGGGTTCAAGAGAAGGGGAAAACCAGGGTCACACCTACCATCACGCATTCAAGCAAAGGTTAAACATTTTTCCCCAACAAAGCAGAAGTGGCCATGGCCTGTGAATGAAGGACAAACTGTGACAGGTGATTGGGGGACCCAGTGTTCCATGCTGAACCACACTGAGTAAAGACACTGAGGTAGGAAAGCAGGGGGAGCCCCAGCCGGGCCTGCAGGGGGCAAAGAGACCACAGATGGTTCACAGGAGGAACCTGGGCCACACTAGTAATCTACTGGGGACAGACACATGAGTGCCTGAGGACAGGTGGAAGGGCTCATTATCTGGCGTCTGCCTCCCAGTCGGGCAGCTGCTGGGGCCCAGGGCCTTCTCTGCAGAAGGATGAAGGTGTGAGTCCTTAGCTGTGACCACACAGGCAGCAGATGGGAAACAGAGAAGGGCCTGTGGGACCTGGGCAGGGCCCTGGTGGGAAAACGCAGATGCACGACAAAGCAAGGTACGCCAGAGCTAAATCCTGGGTGTAGGTGTGGGTTTGGAACTTGGCCAGATGTAGAGCAAATTAATGCCCAGGAGTGGATGAGACTGAAGACAGCAGGGACAGCAGGAGGGGCGGGACTAGAAGCCAGGAGAAACCAAGGAAGACACACCCCACCACTGGATAACTTCCATCCAGGACAAAAGCCAGGGCCTTGGGGGCTTTCGTAACAACCTGTCCCTAAATCTCTCACATGCTTGAGGGACTGAGAATAAAAAGTCCCACTTCTCCCGCAGGGCTGAAAAAGTCCCACGTGGCTGAGGTTTGACTGGGAACCTTTGAGACACAGTCTCTGTTCAAAAAAAACCCTAAAAAACCTAAAAAAAAAAAAAAAAAAAAACCTAAGCGGTGTGAGGTCAAGGGTCACCTAACATCCAGATGTCGATTTGACTCCAGCTCTTCTTTACCTGGGAGGCTCCAGCCCAGTGGATGAGCGTGGTGAAAGAAAGAGTTTCTCATGACTCTGTGAGTCAGGACAACGCAGGTTGAAGGTGCGGCCTGTCATGTAAGGGGAGGTGCAGCAGCAATGAGGCAACATTGTATCCAGGAAGCAGAGAGACGCAAGCCAGTGCTCAGCTCACATTCTCTTTTTCATCCAGTCGGAGACCTGCATGGCAGGTCTTAATTTGCTTTCCATTGCTGTGATAGACATTGTGACTAGAAACGACTCGGGGAGAACACAGTTTATTTGGCTTACATGTCCTGACCCTGCTCCATCATTGACAGAAGTTAGAACAGGATGTCAAGGGAGAGAGAGGCAGAAACCATATTGAAAACCTGCTTCCCAGCTTCCTCTGAGGCTCACACTCAGCTCCCTTTCATTTGCCTCCCAGGGCCGAATGCCTAGAGGTAGCAACATCCATTGTGGCTGGGCCCTCCCACGTGGATCATTATCCAAGAAAATGCCGCACAGATCTGCCAAGGACAATCTGATGGAGGCATTTTCTCAGTTGAGGTTGCCTCTTCCCAGAAGACCCTAGCTTGTGTCAAGTCAACAAAAACACTAACCAGCACAGGGTGAGTCTTTGCTCAATGGAAATGCCCTTCTAGACACCTAGACACAGACAGAATTCTGTTTCCATGGTGATTCTAATTCCCGTCAAACTGTCAAATGTAGTGAGTCTTTCTCTGTCCCACCAGCCAGCTCCCAAATAATGACAGAGAGATTTTTTTTTTATCAATTATGAAAGCTTGGCCTTAGCTTAGGCTTGTTTCTAACTAGCTCTTAAAACTAAAATTAACCCACTTCTGTTAATCTACATGCTGCCATGTGACTCATGGCTTTCACCTCTCCTCCTGCATGTCCTGCTTCCTTTGCATTTGGCTCATGACCCTGCCTTTCTTCTTCTCTGTCCCCAGAAGTCCCACCTAACCTCTTCCTGGCTCTTGGCCACTTAGCTCTTTATTAAACCAATCACAGTGACACATCTTCACACAGTGTAAAGGAGTATTCCACAACAGCCAAACTATCATGTTTGCCTAAAACAGTTGTCCAGAAAGTATCCCGAGACATGATAGGTAGGTCAACTGTGTGCTTTTAGTAAGACCTCCTTGAGAGAGGGTCACATGTAGTTGAGCACAGGGCCAAAGGGAGGGTGTGGGCTGTATTTGTAGTCAATGGGACTTTGAAGGTCCTACTAGTCACAGAGCTGAGGGGCAGGAGTTCTGGAGCCACTGTTGTTTACTGTTGACCCTGTAAAGTGGTAGTGTTAGTTGTACACAGGATTCTTAGTGTGTTGTTACGCAGATTAAATGAACTACTGGACATAATATGCTTAGAATCACGCCTGTCATATCATCATATCATAGACTCCAGAAACACTTAATATGATGATAACTACTTCTCAGGTCTTCCTTCCATGCTCCAAAATGGCAAGGCCAGCCTCATCTCATACACACACACACTTCAGCAAGTCAGGGTCCCCACATTCAGTATTCTCCAAGGATGTTGACAAGGGGGGCTGAGTAGAGGAGAACTAAGGCTCCGCTGTTTACTGCTTCACCGTAGCTCCAAGCTTTTGGCACAGCTCACTTTTCTCTGACAGAGCTCTTGGCAGGGAGCCCAGCTTTGAGTCACCACATTGTAGAAGAAGACAGATAAACACTGGGGTCCATGCAAACCAGCCTCTGAGCAATGTCCAGTGAAAAGAAACGCAAGCCACAAAGTTACGTGTTAATTTGTAAGGTTTTCGTTTGTTTGTTTGTTTGTTTGATTGATTGATTGATTGATTTAGTCTGGGTTTTGGTGGTGCTGGTTTGTGTTTTTGTTGAGGCGGGGTCTTAACTCTATAGCTCAAACTAACCTGAAACTCACTTAGCAGTCCACAGCTAGCCTTGAACGGTCTTCTTGCCTCAGCTTTGTGACTGTTGGGATTATAGGCATGAGCCACCAGGCCCAGCTTCAGAAGTTATCTTTGAAGTGAAGTGAAGGGGTATCTGCCCCTCACTGCAGCTTCACCTGCCCCTTTCCCTGGCAGGCATTTGCTCTGACACCGTTTCAGAGGTTTAGTTCATTATCATAATGGAGGGGAGCATGGGGGCAGGCAGGCAGGCAGGCAGGCACTGGATCAGATGAGAGCTACATCCTGTTCCACAGGCAGAAAAAGAGATTCTGGGATTGGCATGGTCCTTTGAAACCTCAAAGCCCACCCCAGTGACACACTTCTTCCAGCAAGGCCACACCTCCTAATCCTTCTAATCCTTTCAAATAGTTCCACTCCCTGATGACTAAGTTTTCAAGTATGTGAGTCTATGGGGACCATTCTCATTCAAACCACCACACGAGCACCAGCATCCTCTTTCCAGAGAACTCTCTGCAAAAAGAGAGTCTCTGGACCAACCCGTCCCTCTTCGTCTGAAGTCCCTCAGGGCTTTTTTTGGTGGTGGTATTTTTGTTTTTTTGTTTTTTTGTTTTTTTTCATTTGTCATAATTTGAGGTTGCAGTTGGCCAGGTCCTGCCAAGCCTCTGCAGTCCTGTGGCCGCTTATAAAATAATCACTCAGAAGCTTATAGTAATTATAACTGCTCAGCCACTAGCTCAGGCTTGTTACTGACTAGCACATACACTCAAATTAACTCATAATTCTCATCTATGTTTAGCCACATGGCTTGGTACCTCTTTTCAGTTCTGCCCTGTCATCTTGCTTCCTCTGTGTCTGGCTGGTGACTCCTGACTCAGCCCTTCCTCTTCCCAGAATTCTCCTTGTCTGCTTACCCCACCTATACTTCCTGCCTGGCTACTGGCCAATCAGCATTTTATTTATCAACCAATCAGAGCAACACATATTCACAGCATGCAGAACGACATCCCACAGCATGAGGTCATTTAATTTCCTAGTTCAGTTTAGCCACACGCCCTAACACTGTCATTCTGTTTAGATTCTCCATGAAAACAGAGCCCATGCCGAGGCATGCCCAGGGCCAGGTTCTTGCCAGATAGTTATGAGTAAACATCAAATGATTCAACCTCTGTTGTGCTCTGCAGTCAGAGGGTCCCTGAGCCAAGGTGCTTGGGACCAACAGTATTGCATATGTCAGATTAACTTTAGATGCTAAAATATTTGCATTTTCACAGTGAAATATCTTAAGGTTGGCACCAAAGCCTGCAAACAAATTCCCCTTGTGTTTTACCCACTCCTATGCACACAACCCCGAGGGAACTTGATGCAGTATTTTTTAGCACATCTGCATTTTGATTATTGTGTCTCACATGAATCTGAGGTGGGATTTTCCATGTGTGGAGTCATGTCAGCTCTGGAAACACTTCTGTATTTTGATATGTGTCAAATCTGGGGGTTGCTTTCAAACTAGGAATGCTCGACGAGGTCAGTGGTAGCTGTGTGACCCTGAAAAAACCACCAGCTGATACTGGGCCGTGTTCCCCTTTAAAGGTTAGGTTGGCTCTGACTCCTCCCCAGGTTGCCATGAGAGAGCCCCAAATCCCTAAGGTGCTCAGCTTTAATAACAAGATGATGAGCTGAGAACTCAGGGCTCACTAGATGTTTGCAGAGATCTGAACAGCAGCCAAACGCACGTATAGCTATGTGAGAGGGCATGTTCTATGGGTATATCTGCTGTAAGGGCTAAAGTTGTGTTTTAAGTTTAAATTACTGTGCTTAAGAGAGCTGTAAACAAGAACACCTCTTATCTGCAAGCCCCACTTGCCCAAGGACAGACAACTTCCTGGAATGTTGGGGCCTGTTGTTTGCGTAAGGTAATAAGCCAGGCATTTTCACTTCTGTAAACAAGGTTGGTTGCCCCAACTGCACAGGATATGCTTGATCACACATAGGCAGGAGGTATGTAGACAGGAAGAATGTCAGGATGTATGCTTGCCCCTGATTGGACGAAGCCTTGTGGGCTGATTAATGTAATTCACATAATGCTAATGTGATGGTCCAGCCCTGATGGCTTTTGGAAGTTGAGTTTTCTGGGCTGGTCCAGAAATGGCCATTCTCTAGGAGTCCTGGATATGAACCTGGCTAGTAGTGTGCATCATCTTGGCCAGTATTTAATAAAGCTTGCTTCAAATTTGGCTCAAAAATTGTGGTAGTGGTCTTATTCTCGCCCAGTAGGGTTAACATTGCCCGTTGACTTTCCCCTCTTTTAACTCACCCCTGACAACATGATCACTTGGGAGAAGCACACCCAAAGACTATGTGGTAAGGGAAATGCCAGCTTGTACCACACCTTCTGCTGGCTGCCCAGGTGGCTGGCTTACTCTAGCAGCTGGGCTGCGCGTCTTACCTGTCCTTCCCCTGGGAAAGGGAAGATTTGGCTCCAAGATCAATCCCTTCCTGCCACCATGCCCTCAGAGGACAGTGATTCACGGCCTGACTTCTTCCCTGCTTGCCTGTTATTTACCTGACGAAGAGCATGCTTATGGTATCTGCACCTGGGCTCATGCATCAGTCACATCTATCCAATAATGCTTTTCTGCATTGTGATTAGAGGGGAGTGTGCCTAGTCACTGGCAAAGGATGGTTACAGAGACTCCGACAATGAAAAGCAGGCCAACAGGAACCATCTCGCATGCCATTCTGGCTCCCGAAATGGATCTTGCTTCTCAAATTTCTCCCTTCCTTATCTATTCGTATGTCTCCGCCTACAAAATGCACTTATTCAGGGTGTGGCTTATTTTCTCACCCCCTACACACACACACACACACACACACACACACACACACACACACACACACACACACACGCACGCACGCATGCGCCTCCTCTTCTTCCCCTTCTCTCTTCTTCCTCCCTCCTCCCTCTCCTTCTTCTCTTTCTTCCTCCTCCTCCCCTTCTTCTTTTGATTTTTCAGACAGGATCTCCAGATCTCAGACCTTGGCTAGCCTGAAACTCAGAGACCCTTCTGCCTGTCTCTGCCTCTCTAGTGCTGGGATTAAAAGACTGAGCTGTCATATCCAGCCTTCTCTGCTTCTTCTAAGTGTCCTGGATTGAATCAAGGTTCCCATGAATGTTAGACTGCCACCAAGCTACAGCCTCAGGCCAAACTTACTGCCATTCCCTCTTTTGTGAGGTACTGACACCGACCTAGGGCCTTGGGCGCACTGGGTGAGCATCCTAGCACGGAGCTCCACCTCCCTCAGGTGCACTGGGTGAGCACCCTAGCACTGAGCTCCACCTCCCTCGGGTGCACTGGGTGAGCATCCTAGCACTGAGCTCTACCTCCCTTGGTGCACTGGGTGAGCATCCTAGCACAGAGCTCCACCTCCCTCTCATGTTCTTATTAAAGATGAACTTATTAATGATGAACAAAACTACCAATAATCTAGACACACCCACAGTGCTGGATATAGTTTATTTTTATCACATCCAAGGGATAGTACCATCTGTCTGTCTGTATGCCTACAGTATTTAAAAATGAAGAATGTTCTGGAACAGTGCAGTTTCTGGGAATGGAAATATTCTTTCTGCCCTGTCTAACATTGTAGCCACTAGCCACATATTGCCACTGAATGTGTGAAATGTGGCTGGTACCACCAAAGAGCCAGATTATTCATTTAATTAAAATTTAAACATCTGTGTAAAGCAGCCAGAGTCCTGGAGAGTATGATTTAGAATGGTGATTTACATTGTGTGTATACATGTGTGTATGTGTTAGTATGTGTGGATGTATATATGTGTTAATGTCTATGTATATTTGTGAATGTATATGGATTAGTGTGTATATATGTGTGTATGCATGTGTTCACATGTGTATATACATGTGTGTTACGAGTGTTCGTGTATGTGGGCTAGTATGTGTATGTGTGTGTGTGTGTGTGTGTGTACTTGTGTGTATATGTGTGCAGCTTGTATGTACATATGTGTTTTCACATTTATGTGGCAGCCAGAGGTCAATATTGAGTATCTTTCTCTATCACTCTCTCCCTTATGTTTTTAATCAAGGTCTCTCCCTCGACCCAGAGCTCACAATTACAGCTAGACTGTCTGGCCAGGGAGCCCCAGGAGACCTCCTGTCTCCATCTCCCCAGTACTGGGATTATAGACACACATCGCTATACTTTTGCATGAGAGCTGGGGGTCTGAACTCAGGTCTTTGTGTTTTCATAGTGGTCCCCTTACCAACAGGACCAGCACTGCTTTTCCAACTTGATCAAGGACAGGCCTTGCCAGGCTAACACTCGGATTCTCTGACTCAGGGGCGCTAGGGGAGGGATAGAGATACAGTTTCCAGCTGCCTCCCCCAGGATGCTGATGCCGTTGACCGCTGGTCCACATGGCAGGAAGGGGCTGGTGGCTCTCAGACTTGACTACACATTGGTCTTCACCAAGAACTTATTACACACTGATGTTGGGTCCCACCTGGAGACTTTGATGTCATTGTTCAGGGGACATCTGGGACCCTGAGATTCTTTCAACAGCCTGCAGGTGATTCCAGCAGGCAGCCTTCACCACATGCTGCACACCACGCAGTTAAAGCTTTGTAAAAATGACTTACCGTCTGTGAGAACAAAGCAACAGCTTTATAACCTGATCTCTGAAGGAGTCTTACTGGTCCCTGGCCAAAGCTGCAGACAGTTCAGACTGTCTGCCCAGCTAACTAGATGAGTTCTCCACAGACACTCCAAAAGGATCTGTGACTCCATTCTGGGCAGGAGGGCAGAGCTCTGAGCATCACCTGAAGCCCCCCAGGCTGTACCCACTTACTGCAGCCTGACCCCTGCTCCTGCTCCCACTGGGGACTGAGGGTGATGGCAGCGGAGACCACAGATGGTAGAGTCCCAGGGCCCAGGCTGCTTGTGTAAGCTTGACATCTTTACCCCCAAGAGCTGGGTCACTGGACTGGTGCCCATCCCTCGGGAGCAGCGCTAAGTGTCAGCTATGCCTTTCCTTTCTCGGCCATCTCTATCCCATCTTCTACGTGCGGATCCTACTCTCAGCTCCTACTTCCTTAAGCATACCACATCCTCGTTCACCCCAGGACCTCGCTACGTGGTCATGATTTCTGTATAGAGTTATTTGTTCTCTGTTTGGTCCTGCCTCCTTATCTTCCTGAATCTGTCCAGCTGTCTCTCCTGCTGCTTAGCTGTTCACCCCAATCCCACTCTACCTCCGCTTACACTCGGTACAACTCAAAGTTTAGGTGCCCAGTAAACGCTGTTTGAGCACTCTGCTGCTTGGTGTTCGGCAGGTACTCAGTCAGCAGCTTCTGAATGGCTGGGCTCTGATCTGGATTTCTACAGGGTATGAATTAGTGTCAGAAAAATGGCAGGATTCCCACAAGGATCTATTCCCATTGTCCATACCTGTCACCTGCTGGAAATCACTAGGACAGGAGAAACTCCCCAAAGCCCTCCTCTCTGTTTGGCATCCCCTTTAAGCCACTGCCCTTCATCCAGCCGTTAGCTCCTCCCACCAGAGGACTGGATCAGGATTCTGTGCAGAGAGCAAAGAGCCCAGTAAACATCAGAATTCCTGAAACAGATCCCTGAGGTCTGTTTCCCAGAACACAATCCTCCTGAGAGGCCTCACTCCTGCTGCACAAAGCAGGGGCTTGTGAAGGGAAAACAGTGAGCGGCCTTACAGAAATGGGTTTGTTCTTCCTCTGAACCCAAAGGCAAAGCTTTGAAGGGGGATGGTAGAGAATTACCCGCAAGGAATGGATCTAAGCGCAAAGACAGCAGAGAATGAATGCCCAAAGAAGGGAGGGATGGAGCAGAAGCTGCAGGGGAGGGGGGAGGAGGCTGCAGAGGTGGGGAGGTTACAGGGATGGGGAGGCTGGGTAGGGAAGCTGCAGAGGTGGGGAAGCTGGAGGGATGGAAAAGATGCAGAGATGGAGAAGCTGCAGGGGTGGAGAA
>CABHPR010143846.1:31815-50685 GCA_902168415.1 Peromyscus melanophrys | reverse complement strand
TCTCTCTCTCTCTCTCTCTCTCTCTCTCTCTCTCTCTCTCTCTCTCTTTCTCCCCCTCTGTGTGCGCGTGTGTGTGTATGTGTGTGTGTGTGTATGATTGAATGCCACATTGTGCAAGTACACATAGAGGTCAGAAGAGAGCATTAAGTCCCTTAAAATTGGAGTAATAGGCAGACATCAGCCATTTCTATCAGTGTTAAAAAGTGAACAGGGAGGAGGAAATAGGAAGTGATATGGCTGGGCCAAGACAGGAAGTGATAAGGTGGGGTGGAGACAGGAGCTAGGCCCTTTTCAGTCTGATGATTCCTAGAGGAAAGAAGTCTCTCTAGTGTCTGGCTGCTCTGCTTCTCTGATCTTTCAGCTTTCACCCTCAATATCTGACTCCAGGTTTTTATTATTAACACCAATTAGAATTTGTGCTACACTGGGTTCTATAAATGCCAGTAGAGCCTAGTGGTCAAGAACGTTAACTCTAGACTAAATCTCAATAGAATCCTAGGCTTACCACTCTGTGACTGTGCTTGCCATGTAAACTCTTTGTACGCTTCCATAGGTTTGGTTCCACCTGGATGCAGAGTATGTTTGTACCCCTGTGATCCTGGAAAATCACAAGAGGAACTACCACAGTCAGGAATTATCTGTATTCCAACTGTGAGTTGTTGGTGGACGAAGCTGCCGAGATCTGCTGCTTGCTGGGGCTGGATCGTGGCCCCTCATTCAAATACATTTTCACAGGCATGAGATCCCAAGTGCTGGGATGAAAGGTGTATGCCACCACTGCCTGGCCTCTAGTGGATAACTTCACTCTCTGATCTCCAGGCAAGCTTTATTTGTTAGAGCACAAACAAAATATCACCACAACCCAGCTTGTGGTAAGCTGTCCTAGACCCAGTATTCACCGTTCCCTCTAAATGACCATGACAAGAGCCTCAAGGAAGGAAGGGAGATGTTTGCCTATCACATGGTGTCTAATCTGCATATCCACTCCTATTGATCTCCCAGCCACTTCCCTGTGCCTAGCCACCCTTGTTCTTCTCTGTCTCCTCCCCTGCCTCCCTCCTATCCCTGCTTTCCTGCCTTCTTCTCACCCACTGTGCCCCATCCTCCTCCTGCACTCCTTTACATTTTCAAGTGCTTTACATTTTTAAGCAGTCAAGAGCAAGGGACCTGAAGCTCGACAGACTGGGTTCTGTTTGGAACTCTACAACTCATTAGCCATGTTTGTTGGTGTTCGTGAACTGTCTACTGTGAGTAAGGCTGGGATTTTCACAGACAGTTCCTGACTACGGTGGTTTGCCTTGTGATTTTCCAACGTGCTCTGCATCTATTAGGAACTGTGCTGAGAATTCTGAATCGTGGTCCTTGCTCAGGCTAGCAGCACACACAAGGCTCTCGGGATGCTGGGCAGCCCCCAGTGAGCTCCACAGTCACAAAGGAAGCAGCAAGAATACCACAGTATACTGTTACCAACATTCTTTCTTCTCCCCTTTTCATGTGTGTGGTGAGGGGTTGTGGTAGTTTGAGTGTAATTGGCTCCCATAATCTCATAGGGAGTGGTACTATTAGGAGGTATGGCTTTGTTGGAGGAAGTATGTCATTATGGGGGCAGGCTTTGAGGTTTCCTATGATCAGAGTACTGCCCACTGCATCAGTCGACTTCCTGTTGCCTCTGAGACAAGATATAGGACTCTTAGCTCCAGCACTATATCTGCCTGCATGCTGCCATGCTCCCCATCCTGATGATAATGGCCTGAACCTCTGAAACTGTAAGAAAGCCTTCTAAATTAAATGCTTTCCTTATTAAAAAAAAAAGTAAATGGGGTTCCTCTAGAAGAGCAAGAAGAGTGTGCACATGTACACATGCACACATTGTATTGTTCAAGCAAATATTATTTAAATTTTAACATGATTTTGAGAATATGGTATCTCTGGCTGTTCAGAATGCAGGTCTGATTTCCTTTAGTCTATAGTGACTCTTATTTGCATATTGCTATTGAGATATTTGGTAAACAATCATTATAAATCATTTACTTCATTGTAAATTAAGTTAGGAATGCACACTAGAAAATATATTTTGGTTTCTGAGAAAAGAGCAGAAGTAGAACAATCACTCATTTTTCCTTCCCTGTCTCCTCTGAGAAGATCATAAAACATTTATATCCAGAAGGAAGAAACATCTTTGCCTCAAAGACTGCAAGAAGAATCCTAACAATCTGGCTTTGCTTCACTGCCTCTATTTTATTACCACCGAGTCATATCCTCTGTGTCCAATCATACTTCTACACAGCTCACCAAAATATACACAGGCTTTCCTATCTCTTTCGGTCGTCAGTTCTCAGTGTCATATAAAATTTTGCATTAAATACACTTATATACTTTTGTCTTATTAATCTTTACTTTTGTTGTGGTTGCAACAGCAATTAATCTGGCAATAGGCAAGAAAAAGTATTTTTCCACGTAACTGGAATTGTAACCTCTTCTAAAATCTCTTGATGCAGTTTGCAACACAATTCGAAGGGCACTAAAGAAAGAAAGGCTTATTATTATAGATTACTGGTCATCCTTTACAGAAAACCACTATCTGTTGAGTCTCTGTAACCAACTATTTTGCAGGAGGGTGGGGGAAGGACTCCAAAGGGGAAGAATCATCAGGCAAACCGAGAAATGAGATTTAAGATGGTTGGACATTTCCTCTGGGAACTGCTAGTTCCCCAATGTTTTTCTCAGTTGGCTCATATACAAATGTGCACTGGGCACGGGGCCAAGGCAGACTAATACTAGACCTGGGAAGCAAAAGCACACTCTGAACACAGATAAAATCAGTAGGATGACCAAAAATAACCTCAAATGAAGATAACCACAACAGACAAGAGTGGGAAAGAAGTAACAGAAAAGTTCTGAGTGAATTAGTTACTAACAGATTTCCAGACAAGGTATTTCAATTCTCTCAGTAGAGTCAGTTCTCCAATAAGCTTGCTGCAGTCATGGATATGTTAAAAATCATGCACAGCCTACCACATATTCCCCATTTGTTTGTGATTCTATTGATCAGAAACATTAGGTTTTACAGCAAGCTGCACCTAGCTGAACTAAGCACATAAACACTATCCAACACACATATTGTCCTTCCCCTCCCCTCTCTCTTTCTCTTTCTCTCTCCCTCCTTACCCCCACCAAACAATCTCAGTCTGCACTTCACATGATGTACCACTGTTAAATCACACATGGGCCTACAGCTTTCTCCTCAGTTCATTCCAGTTAACTAACTATTCACCTGCCAGTTTAAAAGTCACTCAAATACAATCTCCACTACTCCTATTTTATAAGAAAATTCAGGTTTTAATTAATGTAAATAATTATATTTCTAATAGTTATATATACTTAAAAGCATCTAACCAATAAAAACTTCTGCTACCATTTTTACTAGAGTTCAACATTTTATGAGTCACTTATTAATACATTTTAAAAGTTCATGCTCTTTAATATTTTCCTAAGCATTCTGGTGTTTTATTGCATTATTTTGCATAGTAAGAGGATTTTAGGGACCACTTTCTCCCTCTCTCCCTCCCTTCCATATATATGTGTGTGTGTGTGTGTGTGTGTGTGTGTGTGTGTGTGTGTGTGTGTGTATGTATGTATGTATATATACACATTGTGTGTGCGCATGATTTAATAGTACATTTGACTATAATGAAAATAAATGTAAACCACTGAATGAAAATTAATTCATCTGTAATACTTATACTTAAGATTACTATGCAAGAAATATGTTAAGTTAGTAATAATTTTATTCCACCAGTATTACTAAGCTAACATTTTCATGAAAAAGCATAAAATTATACAATGCCAGATCAAAATATTGACCTTATAGGTCCCAGCTTCATAATGTTAAGTAGAATACTAAAAAATGAATGGGATTCCAATGTACAATAAACCACATGATGTCAGATTATTATAATAACATACTAATGTTTTAATATTAGATATTAGGTTATAATTATATAAAGAAGAAAAAGAAGAAAAAAGGTATGATGTAATCAAAACACTTTTGATAAAATTCAATACCAATTATTTAATTAATAAAATTTGAAGATGGAGAAATGACTCAGTGGTTAAGAATGCACACTTCTCTTATAGAGGATCTGAGATCAATTCCCAACAGAGAGAGAGAGAGAGAGAGAGAGAGAGAGAGAGAGAGAGAGAGAGAGAGAGAGAGAGAGAGAGGTGGGGGGCAGGGAGGGAGGAAGGGAGGGGGAGAGAGAGATTCCTATCTTAAAATAAGTAAATAATTATTTAAAATGAAACCATCAAGGCCAGTGATGTAAGGGCACTGTCACCAAGCTGGACCACCTGAATTAGATCCCTGTGATCCACATGGTAGGAGAGAACTGTCTCCCACAAATTGTCCATTGGACTAAAATCACATTCCTTGGCATGTGTACACCTACACATATACATCATGCAAAATAAGTAGATTAAAATGTAATAAAAATTTCAAAGACAATAATCGTTTTAGATCAATCTTATACTCACAAACAAAAGATGAAAAATTCTCTGTTAACTTCAGAAATAAAATACATTAAAGGATCAATTAAAAATTCATTCTAGAAGTCCTGAACTACAAAAGGGTTAAAGCAAAAATAATAGTATATTTGATAGAAAATGAAGCAAAGAACTGTCAAAGTTAGCTTCATATGTCAACTTCATACAATCCTAAAACCACCTTGGGGGAGGGAAAGTTGACTAAATCTGATTGACCTGGGCTTTGTTTGGGATATGTCTTCTTAATTGCTAATTGATGTAGGAAGGCCTAGTCCAGTGTGGGCCATGCTGGCCTCAGGCGGGCAGGACTGGGCTATATATGAAAGGTAGCTAAGCAAACCAAAGACTACAAGCAGCACTCACCCATGGTTTCAGCTCCTACCCTGCTGGAGTTTCTGCCCTAAGATCCCTCAACTATGACAGTAACTAAAATTCTAAAGCATTCTGTGTTTAAAAAGGAAAGAGAAGACACACTGAGAAATCACCCTAAGATCACAATAGGAAACAATTGTCCAAACGTTGATTAGTTATAATGGAATAAATACAATGGGATAAATAAAGGATCCAAATGGTACTACTAAATAATAGAAACAGAAATAAAATTAATAATTAATTTTCTAAATTAGCAAATAGTTTAAAATATCTAATTTTAAAAAGTAAAGATGCTACAGTATGATAAACTCTCAGTTGCTATTCCTAGGGTGCTCTCTCAATTCACTAGGCATGCAACATCAAAATACAACACACTGCATGAGTTAACAGTTTATTTTCTCAGTTTTAGGAGCTAGGTGTCAAGGTGAAGTTGTCAGTAGGGTTGATATCTATTCCTTCCTTCCTCTCATGCCTTTTTATCTCCAGGTCTTCACAAATGCCACCTTAGAGTCCCATCTCCAAATATTATTACATTCTAAGATCTTGGGAATTAAGGATCCAAAACACAACTTTTGAGCAGAAACAATTTAGTCCATAACAATTGTGAAATAAAAAACAAAATTAGATAAGGAAGCTATTTCTCAAGTCTATTACAATATAGAAAAAGGACAGAGCTTTGATCTGAAGGCCACTTACACAAAAGCAGAACAGAGTTGAGAGTTGAAGGGCAGCTGTTGGGCCATCTGTGCACACTAACTGGCTTTATCTAAAGCAAAAGCCAACCCTTTTCTCTCTTCAGGAAAGGAGACAATTCGACAATTAAAAGAAAGCCCTCACTGATATGCAATTTTGGGAGTGAGACATGGGCAATTGTGGAAATACTTCCACCATGAACAGTTGCTAAACATTGCTTTACTCTCCATGACTCCACCTACCACAAGCCATTGGTTAAGCATTGGTCTACATATTCTTGTTTAAGAAGAATATGTGGAAGCAAAGCAGTAAAGGCCAATTAGTACAATACTATTTAAAAAGAAATACATGTGTCTTCCAGATGCTGTGAAGACTGAGGGAGGAGCCAAGGCAACTAGGACTTGCAAACATGAATTCAAAAGACAACTGTATGAAGCAGGGTTCTCTTTAAAAAAACAGGATTACCACCAGGTGAAAGCCTTGTAAAGTGGGATAAGAAACAAGGAGAGAAGACGACCAGGAAGATAATTTAGAGAGGGTTCAGGATTAATAGAAAAGTAATTGGAACAGACCAGTAAGTATGTAGTCGTATAATTCTCTAAATCAAGGAAAAGGGAGTGTGCTTTCCTCAGAAATATATCACTGTCCAAATTGATGGTCTCAAGGGTTCATATTACAAATTCACAGAACCCAGCAAGGTGCAGGATGGCAAAAAAGAACACAATTGATAATTATCGAAAAGAAACCAAACAAAACCATTTTTCAGTGTCTTCCCTACAATAAGTTTGTTGACAATGAGCTGTGTCGAGTTAGAGTGGATAAATCTTTCCTGAAAATTCAATTAAACAATAATTGCTATTTAATGTAAGCCGGATTACCCATTTCTCTCTCTCTCTTAAAACCATCTATTTTCCATTGTCCATATGATATATTTAAAAATTTTTAGCATACTTCATTAGTCAACTTGTAATCTGGTTCCACCAGCTTTCTCTACTTTGCTAATTGCAGCCATATGTCCCTCAACTAATGTCCCACCTATTTCCACATCCAAACTGCATCATGCTGGGTCAGCTGGCCCTATATGTACTCAACAGGCAGAGAAAAATATCCCATTCTACTAATCATGTTGAACTGTAAACTATAAAGCTCTGTCACTACAAACACTCTTAGGAGTGGATGTGGTAGCATATACCTTTAATCCTAGCACTCTGGGGATAGAGACAAGTGGTTCTTTGTCATTTCATGGTCAGTCTGGCCCATGTAGCTAATTCCAAGACAAACAGAACTCTACAACGAGATCCTGACTCAAAAAATCCAACAACCAAGCAAAGAAACAAAATACCCACCCAACGTGCTAATGTTGATCCTCAGTCACACTGGCCTCATGCACTGTACCAGCTGATGAACAAATGGCAATGCATTGGTAGTTGACTATAAGGAGCATTGGGTTTCAGGAGAAAAAATTTCACTTAAAAGGGAGAGTTGTAATTTCTATATATTAATAAACTGTCTGTTGCTATAAAAATGTCTAAAGACCTTTAACAGACCAATGGTCTAAAGTCATGTTTTATTATTATTTTAAGTATTCTGCTATTGAAACTTAAAAAAAACCTCTTTGTGTTTTATTCAAAATCAGTTGTTGCCATCTGTGATGAATCCTCTTTTCCTACTTAGAAAGAAAAAAAAATACCAAAAAGAGGATCAGTTTAGCTTAATGAAAATTTCACTACTAAAAAACAATATTTATTATGATTTAATTCTCTGAGGAAGAAAATCGTGTGAGTGAATGAGTATAAATATATAGAATATATAGTATGAATGAGTATGAATAATAGAAGTACATTCACAACAGAAACCAAAAGCAGCAAAAGCAAATAAAAATCTCAATTAAATTCAAAATATTAAATATTGCTTATGACATTTCTTGGAAGAACTGATTAAGCCAATTAGTTCCCCTCACCACCCATTTGTCCTTCAAATCACAGGCCACTCTGGTCAGCCTACCTAGACAAGCCATCATTGAGTAAATAAAGAGAGCCATGGCCTTATCTATGCACTTCAGTCCAAGTCAATTTATTTTTCTGAGAATGACCTCGCACTTTATTCTGTGTAATATGCCTAGCAGGCAGTTCCCTATATAGTTTTTCATAGTGTAATGTCTATTGCCAAACATCTGTTTTAACACAATCTTCTTTATTGTTCTACTCCATCTGATTGCTTTATTTTGGTAGCAGAAGAAAAAAAGTAATTTTAAATGACATCTATCAGAATTGGTCCAAAACTAATTAGTTTTTTCCCCTCCTTAAAAGATGTAAAAACAGATGTTTCTGTAACTCTGCCCTGATATGGCATATCTTTTTATTATGGAGTCAATTTGTTTAATCCCTTTAATTTTCTTCTGCATTTAACTGATGTTACTCACCGATTGCAATCTTACAGAAGTAGTCTTAAAACACATCCTCTTCTAACTTTTATGTTTTAACCACTATTAACTTTCAGATCAGATATTCTATGATGTGCAAAAAGATGGAGAAATTATTCCCACTTAATTGACCAAGCATCTGCTGAGGAAGGACTTAAGACTAGGTAGTGGAATCCGTGCACAAATTCTAGCTTGGGAAGAAATTAACCTTGCAACAAACAGAAAACTGATTAAAGTTTTTCCTCATTATGTGATGAAGGAGAAAGACTAGGTGGCATCTCAGTTCTCTAGACCCAAGGTGAGTATGACAGCTTTGCCCATTTCGAGTGGGTTGTCATTAAAAGAGAATCCCAAACACTGAAGGAGCCAAAGACGCATTTAGAAAAGGTGGTAGACATGAAGATTACTGTCATGGAGAATGAAAGAATAAAGAAGTTGTCAAGAGTACTAAGTAATAATCATAATCATTTTCAAATTTATCTAGTGTTTTATATTTATCAGATATTTTTCTCGTACTATAACTTGTTATAAGTTATCCTCAATCGGGGGCAAATGGAGGTAATTTGTTTTCTTTCATTGATTAAATATATGTGGGTTAAAGAATATTAGAAAAGTCACAGCAAAAAATTGTGAATATGGCAATATCTAAATTGTAGAATTTTTTGCTCTGCTCATTACAATTTGCACTACTTATTTACAATTACAAAGTATTCTTCAGCCTCCCTGGCTTTCCATCTTAGACTACCGGAATGGTTCCCTGACACTTTGATTCTCCTGGGCCTTGGGATGCTCAATTTTTAGGTACAGATACTGAAAACTAAAAAGATTTTCAGTGAGGATTAAATACAGGTAGACAGGTATAAAGCATTCAATGAATTCTACCTATCATTATTACAGTGATTACAGGATCATTAGATGAAGAAGGTAGCTACATCATTCCTTTCTAGGTTATCTTCTCTCTATGAGGTACTAGGTGAGTTGAGGAACAAACAAAATATGTCATGGAATTGTCAGTGAGGAACGGTCAATCAGCCATTTAGGGATGCAGATAACAGGTAGGTCCGAGGCCTCACTATCCCCAGCCAAGGCTGACAGCATCCTGGTGGTCCTGTGACCAAAGAATGCACAGGACACGCTGAAGTAGCAGATGCTTAGACCACTCTACTAGGAACTTTTGCTTGAAGACAGTGCCATTGAAAATCATAACATGAATTTAACTCCAGTGTAAGAAATTGTACAAGTGTAAGCACGTAAGTTAATTACCTTTAATGTTGAAGACACAATTAACTCATGTAGTAACATCTGGTAGGCCTATTTGCTTTTTCAAATTAGGATAATTAGAACTGACAGAGTGTCTTCTCTAATTTCACTTTCTTATTGCCCTTAGATTATTTGCAAGTTTGCTTTTTTGTTGTAGCAGGGTTTTTTCCTTTTCATTCAACATCACAAATTTGTTTCTTCTTAAATTACCACAGTTGTAATCATCACTGCAACACTATTAATAACACAGATTTATATTATGTTGAAACTTCATTATCAGTATAATATAATATTTATGAAAGATGAGTACATTTCAGATAAATTCAATGTGCTATCCCCATCTCTTAAACATGGGCCTCTATACAATAGATATATGTTATTGATGTGAAAGAATGAACTAGTCAGTCACTATACGCAATTTTAGATTGTTATATATTAATTAAAACATAACTATTTTGACCTTATTTAAAATTCTTACTAATGTGATGGTTTTCTTGCTTGTCAACTTGATGGAATTTAGAATCGCTATTGAGATTTACCGATAGATATGATTGTGAAGAAGTTTTTAGATTGACTGGGTTAATTGAGGTCAGAATTCACACCCTAAATTTGGGTAGCACTATTACAAGACCTGGAGTCCTAGAATAAATGTAAAGGATAAAATGAGGTGGAAATCAGCATTTGCACTGTTCCTGAGTGTGAACACATGGTAACTAGCTGCTTCAAGCTCCTCCCACCATGAATTTCCCATAAAGATGAACTGTACCCTAAAACTGTAAGCCAAGACCAACCATTCCTTAAATTGCTTTTGTCAGGTATTGTCATTTATTGTGACAATAAAATTAACCAGCATTGGTCTTGAGAGTAAAGCCTGTTGCTGTGATAAATATGACAATAGCTGTTAGGCTGTAAAACTGATTTGCAGGTAGAACACCCAGGAGTTTTGAACTTTGTACTAGAAAAACACTAGGATGCTATAAACAGAGCTTATAGTCTGCCTCATTGTGGTAGCAGTTTGAAATATCAGAATGCTAAGAGAAATATAGACAGTAGAGGTGTGGCTCATGAGAACCACTTAGGCCAGAAATATGTGGTAGAGTCAAAGTCTCCTTCAGGGAGACCCCAAGAGACCACTGTATGAACATGTGAAGACAAAGTCTAAGTTACAAAGAAGACCCGGTATGCTGGAGGTGTTGGAACCAGGGCACATGCTCCCAAAGGGCTGAAGTATAGAACAGAGATAGACCAAAAGAAAGGCCACAAGTGTTACAGGAAGCAGATCTGGGAGGGGCCAGGATACCCAAGCCCTTTAGAATCAAGAGAATTCCATTATGAGCCCCAGACATTAGATATAGAATCTCAAGAGGTGTTGTTGTTCCTGATGGGATTCAGTCTTGCTGTAGTCTAATATTTCCTTGCCACACCCCCATTCTCCATTTTCAGAGTGTGTATGTTTGTTCTGTGCATTGCGGGTTGAAATTACCATTTTGTAAGCCTGGGCTCATTATTAAAAGATTGCTTAGGTTGCAGAAGATATTTCCTTCTTTTGAATAGTGTTAGAACTATTAAAGACTATGGAGAAATTGAACTGCATACATTTTGTGTCATGACATGGCCACGAGTGTATGGGAACACTGGAGGGTTAAGGCAACTCCAGGCCATGAGTGTGTGGGGACATTGGATGGAGGGTTAAGTCTTAAAAGTAATATGTTTTGTTGTCAAGTTAATAAGGGATTGAGTTATAATAGCTATCTTGAATGTCAAGTGGACAGAATTTAAACTCACCATGGAAACAAATTTCTGGATATTCCAGTGAAGGAGTTTCTATACTGGGGTAACTGAAGTGGAAAGATTCACCCCAAATGTGAGCAGAACCATTTCATGGGCTGGAGTCTTGGACTGTTAAAAAGGGACATAGCTGGACACTCAATATGTCTCTGCTTTCTGATGCTGCAATATGACCAGAAGCATCCCACTCCTGATACCATGACTTCCCTGTTGTGATGGCCTGTGAGCTAGAATAAACCTTCCTGTTATTAAGTGGTTTTTATTATGTACAGTGGATGCCTCTTAAGCAACTGCTGTCCTAATCAGAAACTGCAACTCCACCATTAACAGCAGTAGTTTGCAGCAAGGGCCACAACCTGAGAGAATCCTGTTCCCTCAGGCACCTACTCTTTCAAAGCTACTAAGGGAAACTTTATCTAGATCTCTATTCCTTGAAAGAACTCACAATTCAAAGGCTGAGGTGGAATTCCAATCACTCAGAACAGCTGAATAGCAAGTAGCGAACCTTCTTCCTTTGCTGGTGTCTTCCAAAAAACCCAACCGTTCTTCTGCCCCCACTTAAGAACCCTGGCTACACATGGTTCCTCCCTACCACTTCCTGTCAGCTACTTGCTGACTCAGCTTCCTGCTGGCAGGTTAATTTTATTTAATGAAACAAATGTAACACATCTTTGCATTGTTAACAAAAGCAGTAGGAAAAAATGCAACACACTTTAAAATAATATTCCACATCTCCTTCCCTTAAATTGCTTTTTCTCTGGTACTTTATAACTGTGAGGAGAATAATGACTAACAAAATTTCATATTAATTTATGAAACTCTGCTACATTTATGGAAACATACATTTGTCTTCCTTGCCTCATGTAATTTTCATCTTGCATAGCCTTAGAATTAGTTCATTATTGGGAGAATATTGTACATACACAACTCTAATCTCTCAGTGTTCTCCAATGGAATGTCACTGGGTACATAAACTACACTCCAGGGCAGGCCCCGTGCCCAGTAGTAGTTGGCCAACACAAAACAATCTTAATGCTTTTTCTTTGTGGACTTTTTGTTTCATTTTGCATTTTATTTTGTTTTTACATTGTCTTATTGTTTTTTTGCTTTGTTTTGATTTTCTTTGTTTTTTAAAGATAGAAGGTAAAGTTGAGTGGATAGGGATGTGGGAAAGATCTTGGAGAACTTGGGGAGAGGAAAAAACATGATCAAATATATTCTATAAAAATCTATAAAATAAAAAACTCTAATTTTGTGTTTTATAAATATAAGAATTCATCATTCTGTAATTTACACTGATATTTTTGGCTAACCATCTTGAGCTAATATAACACAAAGGAGGTTAGTATTTAGAAGTCTTGAGCACTCACTGCAGTCTTTAAAAAATTCACTTGAGCACTCTGCACCTACATCTCTCCAGCTACCCAGTGCCCATAATCTTATAATTATTTTCCTTAGTTCAATGGGTTCTTGTGAAAATCAGATTATTTCCCAATAGAAAGCTAGATGGTGTGTTTAAGTTAAAATTACTCTAATGTGTTTCAGGGCTTTATTTTCTTTATTTAGAACCAGGAGATCAGAGTATGCCTCATCAAAATATAACTGTTGAAAAGAAAGTGTTCCTCTCAAACAAGCCTTAGGGTGCAAAGTGATCACTTTGAGTTGACTATTTCATGAAATAGAGACAAAGAAAGCTTTGAAAGCAGAGATGTTACATCATGCTTTAAGTAGAAAATCTTAAATTTAAGATGATTCAACTCATATTTTTTGTTATTATTAAAGACGGTTCCTTCGAATATTTATATTTTACTGGGCTAACTATGTAGTATGATATTCTTCCCCAAATTCTGAAAAGACAGGGTGACAGTCACCTATCAGTTAGGTACTTTAAGGAGAGTAACTGA
This sequence comes from Peromyscus melanophrys, assembly GCA_902168415.1. Taxonomy (NCBI): domain Eukaryota; kingdom Metazoa; phylum Chordata; class Mammalia; order Rodentia; family Cricetidae; genus Peromyscus; species Peromyscus melanophrys. The sequence goes on along the minus strand of CABHPR010143846.1, from coordinate 37,704 downwards.
TACTGTACTGTGTTGCTAGGCTATAGTGCTCTGAGGCTAGTTCTATTAGATACACTTTTCTCAGAGTATTGTCAACTTGGAATGAGTTTATCAGGATGTAACCCCACAGAAGTCAAGGATCCTCAGTATGTTAAACTTTTGCTTATCCTCTTTTAACCTGGCTTTGCCGATATGGTTCCTATAGACAATTAGAATAAAGGAAAAGTATTGTCATACTTTTAATTAAATAAAATTAAAAATTATACTAACATTAAAAATCCTTCTATAATGTAGTAGAAAATTTGTTGGAAAATGTGACTTAATATTTAAGGAAAATAAAATAGAAATAAGAAAATCTACTTAAAATCTGATTTTCAGGACTGGGGAAATAGCTGAGTTGATAAAGCTCTTGCCTTGTCAATATGAGGATATGAGTTCAATCCTGAAAACCCTCATATAAATACCAGGTGTGGTGGCATGTGCTCATAATCCCAGACTGGGGAGGTGGAGGAGAAGTAGATCTAGCTTGTTGGCCAGCCATTCTTCCGCAATTGGTAAGCTCTTAGCCAACGACAAACTCTATCTCAAAGGTCATGGATGGCATTTCTGAGGATGACAACATAGATTACCCTCTCTAGTGCTTTCCCTGATACACACACACATGTAGTCTCACACACACACACACACACACACACACACACACACTTTTAAAATGTATTTTTCAAGTGTTGTGCTTAGTCTCAGTTGTCAACTTGATAAGATCTAGAATTACAGAGATAGGCTTTAGGGTATGCCTATGGTTTAAAAAAAAAAAGAAAAAAAAATAGAGCTGTCTTGATTAGGTTAAATGAATTAGGAAGACCCACCTTCTGTGAGTAGCACCATTTCTTCATATGGGAACATAGGTATATAAAAAGGAGAACAGAAGGTTAGCTGACCACAAGCATTCATCATTCTCTGCTTTCTGACTATGGATGCAGTGTGATCAGCTACCTGAAGCTCCTGTTGCCAGAAGTCCCCTGCCCTGATGAACTGTGCCCTTGAACTGTGGGCCAAAATAAACCTTTTCTCCTTTAAGTTGCTTTTGTCAGGGTGTCTGGAATCTGAGAAACCAGTGATAAGGGAGCCATCATGGTTAAGGCCAAACAGAGGTTCTTTTCCTGTTTGCACGTGACCACCTTGTCTATGCCATCACATAGCCTTACCTTGGTGTATACACATGGAAGGACACACTTCATATTCTTCCTGGTATTATAGGCTACCAATTCTTTATGACTTCATTTAACTTTATCTCCTAAAATTCCCCCCCCCACCTCCAAATATGGTCATCCTGGGGAAAAGACATAGAATAAGAGAATTTCTAGTAGAAGAAATTTCACTCTACACATTTTTCCCATGCTGACATTCGTCTCATCTGGAGACCTGAAACTGAGCAGTGTTAGGAACTATTTAGAAGTTTGTCGTTTCTGATTCACCACACTTTTCTGATTTTAGGAAGTTGCCTATTATTCCTATTTGATGTCTTCTGAGACTGTCATATGCATCCCTTGATATTAACAATGTTTATTCTGACCTCTTGTAGCTACTTCTAATAAGGAAGAACAAAACACATATTTTTTTCAGATTATAGCTACTATTCTGAGTTTAACTGATTTATGGACAGGATCATTGGCAAGTCCTGAATTTTCAACACATTCTTCTGTGTAAGTTGTGCATGTCAGTTTTCTATCATAAGGGTACCAATTAGAAGTCTAGCCACTGACAATGCCATACGTTTGGGCCTTCAGCACTGTAAGCCAAAATATATTTCTTTTCTTTTTCTTTCTAAGTTATTCAGCTTCCTATATTTTGTTGTAGAAGACAAAGGTATTCAAGTTAAGCTAAAGGTAGAATTCTGCACCAACAGCAAAGGATAGACTACTGCATTTCATTCTGGGTTTTTTGAATATACAAACAAAGACAAAAAACATGATCGATACCTTATAACTTTCACACAACAATCATTTCCATTTGAATTGTGACCCTTAATGTGGAAACTAAAAGCAATTAATCATTGAAAATATCCTCAAGTCCTTGCAATTGGGAAAACTTTTTCAACAGGGGAGAAAACAAATACTGACCACAGAGAAATAAGATGAGAATTTTGTTTACAATACATTGAAGTTGAAGAAGTTTGTTTATAAAAAAAGTCAACAAGTAAAAATTAAGACTAGGGTAAAATATATTGCTAGCTGTAATAAACAGTACCAATAAAATATACAATGAGAAAATGACCACAATAATCAAAAAAGAAAAGAAAACATTCAAATGTCAATAAACACAAAAATAGGTTTTGAAATGATAGTTCCTGAAGAAATGAGGGTTGAAACCACAGAATGAATGATACAACTGCAAATCTACCCAGGCAGTTTGACCAGTGTCTTAGTTAAGGTTTCTGTTGTTGTGAAACTACACCATGACCATGGCAACTGGTATAAAAGAAAACATTTAATTTGGTGGCTTACAGTTTCAGAGGTTTAGTCCATTGTCATCATGGCAGGACATGGCGGCATGCAGGAAGATATTGTGCTGGAGAAGCTAAGAGTCCTACATCTTGATCGGCTGGCAATAGGAAGTGAACTGACATTGGACATTGTTAGGATTCTGCCAGTCCTCCAGCTGCATGACTGCACATGCGCAATTCAGTAGCTAAACAAGGAGTCTTACATAATTTGTGTGCTGTGTGATTACATAATGCACAGGGCATGGTCATGCAATCTGTGCATGTGTGGCTTAACTCCATAAGCCCACATGCACATGTGCAGGGGAATCCTTTAAAAGCCAGTCACAGACTCCTCCCCTCTCTTCTGCTCTTTCCTCCTCCCCCATCTCTCCCTCCTCCTCATGTGTCTCTTCCACAGGCCTGGCCATGCTCTCTTCTGTCCCCCACACTTCCTCCTAATAAAGCTCTGATGCTGGGTTTTGTCGTGCCTCATGACCTTTCTCTCACAGTAACAGCGCCGTTTATTATTTAAAACCAACACACATAGCTTGAGCATAGGAGACCTCAAATCTCACCCCCACAATGACACACTTCCTCCTACAAGGCCATATCTACTCCAACAAAGCCATACCTCCTAATAGTGCCACTCCCTATGAGCTTATGAGGGCCAATTACATTTAAACTACCACAACCAGAAACCTGAAACCAACAAGATTTTCAAATGGGAAAAATGTGCCTCAGACTTTACAGTAATGTAGACCCCTGACCAGGCTCTACTAGCTTGATGTATATGGGGTCACTAATACCCTTGCTGTTCCTTGAAGTGTTCACCTTGTGCTGTAGTAATAACCACATACCTTAACTTTAGGGAAATAAACACAGAAATGGTGTCCTGGATGAATATTTTCCTCCTCTCACTTTCTGTGAAACCATGCTCATAAGCTGAAATTGGCAGCACTCTCACTGACAAATACTGAAGATCAGGGCTTGTTTTCCCTTCTGTGTGATCTACTTACATCATATGAGGTAGTAATTCTGCCTTCTGGTATTTACAAAAATGAGTTCTGACTGCATGAATAGTTCAGAACTCTCACACCTAATTTGCAAGCTAAGCCACTCTGGTCAATAGAGAGAACTCCAGAGGATTTAAAATTATTTTACAAGCTGTGGTGAATAATTCACCCTTGACTGCATCAAAATCATTCCAGGCACTATTTTTTTTTTTCTTTTCCAGAAGAGGTTTCTTGTGTAACAGCTATAGCTGTCCTGTAACTCGCTCTGCAGATCAGGCTGGCCTCTAACTCCCAGAGATCCATCTGACTCTGCCTCCTGAGTACTGGGTAATGTCCAACCTGGAGGCTCAAATATCCAAACATAGGGCCCAAGAAAGATAAGAAAAGTACTGGACAAGGAGCCATACATGGCTTCCTAGTCCTACAGTCTCTCAGGCGGGCCAGTGCTCAGCATACAGAGATGCAGTTACCAGCCACTGCCTGAGGGCTGGCACCAGCACCATGTGCTAAGCTGAGCTGTGGAGTGGCTGATCTGACAATTTAATATTTGTCTCACACAGTCAGAGAATGCTGCAGGTGCTTAGTAAAGCCAATTCCAGACACAGAAAACCTCTAAAAAGGTCATGTTTAAAAATGTGCTTAGATGCTAAGGAAAGAAAAAAGATGGGAATAAAGAATCAGAGAAAAAATAGTTTAAAAATAATAAAGTCTTTAAAGAAAGAATAAAATAATATAAAAAGAATAAGCCATGTAAAGATGGGAAATGTATGGATCTTGTATGCTGTTTTGATGACTGAATTTTTTTAAATGATAATGTACAAAAAACAATAGCTTCTGTGAGACATTGGATTATGGAAACTTTTAAATTATACAAACCTATATATTTTAAGAATGTCTTAACTTCAAAATGGAAGTCAGAAAATATGTTGTGTTGGGGGAGAAATAACACCTTTGTTTCCACAGGAAACAAAAAGTTATGGTTCTCTTTAAAATTAATGAAGATCAGATTTGATTGTGGCTATAAGCATGAAAAAATAAATCATGAGATACTGCAGGGCAGGTAACATATATGCTGATCCCTCTATTATGGGAGCATCTCTGAGACTGGATGAACATGATAAATCTTATTGGCTACAGAGTCCTCGTGGCTTATTATTACATGCCATCCTTTCATATGGCATGGATAGAGGTTTTGTTATACAGTCCAAACAAACTTGTAAACTTAACAAATGCCTTTTACCTGCTAAAACATAAAACAAAAAAATCATCTTTAACTGACTTGTGCACACTGCAATTCCATAGTTGTGTTAATACAGATATATATGTTATCTTTAAAAGTTTATATGTTTTCAGGGAACTTTTTGACCAGATACCAACAAAGACAAGTATCCCAGGTGATCCAACCTCTCAGAATGCCTCTGTTGCAGTTTCCTCAAAATTCTGCATCCAGAACAACTTCAAAGCTGCTAGCTGAGATGGTCCAGCCTCACAGACTATCCCCCCAAGACTTCAGATAAGATCTACACTTTCCCATAACACAGAAACTAAATAAAAAAATAATAATACAGATAGCTCTCCCTGAACTTGACCATTATCCCAATTTTCTCAGGGTCCCCTAAAGATGCAGTTGCCTCCTGACAAGAGGAAGCAGTCAAGAGAATATGACAGCCATATTTCCAAAAGGTGGGATGGATGGGTTTTGGTCATTTGGTGGGTTATGGATGTTTGTTTTCATTTAGGGGTCTTGGTCACAAGTTGTTATTGATGATAGTCAGAAAAAAAATGAACAAATATTAGATTCAGAGATTTCTTTCTTAAAGTGAAAAAGGGGGGATATAATATTGAAATAATAAGATAAAAGGGTGGATTGTTGTCTATGTTTGAATTTAAAAACAACTACTAGTCTCAAATATTTTACATTGGTATAGATTTATATATATTGATACAAATTTAAGGTGATTTTTTGCTATACTGTTTATATGCTTCTACTCTTATTTAAGGTATTGTACTTATGCACCTCATTTAATAATGTAATGTAAATTTCTAGTCCTTGAAAGCTATTTAAGACAAAGCAAAATACAGGTTAGTAGTGAGTCATCTATAACAATCAAACTTATGTTAGGTATGATTTCAAGGTCAAACAGAGATATATTTTAAACATATAGATGGTCTCAAACACTTCAAAGACCTACAGAATATGTCACTTAAAATGTTTTAATAACATATGGCTTTTCATGGTATTGAGACATATTTGCTCCTGGCATCACCAATTTACCTCAAAAAAAAGGATGATGGCCGGGCGATGGTGGCGCATGCCTTTAATCCCAGCACTCAGGAGGCAGAGGCAGGTGGATCTCTGTGAGTTCGAGGCCAGCCTGGGCTACCAAGTGAGCTCCAGGAAAGGCGCAAAGCTAC
>CABHPR010143846.1:18606-31715 GCA_902168415.1 Peromyscus melanophrys | reverse complement strand
ATGCTGTCCCAATTGGACAAGCAGAGCACAAAAGAAAGCAAGTGCCAAACTTTGCCAAGGCAAGGTAGGGCAGTCCTTCAAAATTCCTGCTTCACAGAAAAGTTGTTAAATTTTCTAGGCCTGTAGGCTAAAGATGGATGCCCTGACATTGCAGAGGAAACTTGGATGACTGTCCAGGCAGCCAGTTGCCTCTGTTGTGTATACAGTTCTGGAAGTTACTTGCTCTGCAGTTTCTGTTTACTCAGGTAATAGTATGCCCTTCTTGGGGCTTTGATGGTGTTAAAGACTAGACAGTTATAGTTATGGTTTCAATTGTTATAAGTTTCAGAAAAGAAACTCACTAAAGAGGTATAAAGAATATAAGGTAGAGAGACATAAAAACTTAAGTTATGTTTTGAGGTCTAAAAAGATATTTTTAGGATGGTAATACAAGTTATGATAAAAAGTGGGTTAGGTATAAAACTTTAGATTCATCAAGATAGGAAAGATAATAGAGTATTTTCTCTGAATTGCCAAATAAAAATGGACTGGACATTGTAAATGTAATTCTTAACCTGATAATTGTTCTTATTATGTATAGTTTTACCGTGTTAGGGTTAAAGTCTTTCCTTTTTATTTAGACAAAAAGGAGAAAATGTTGAAGAATATTTGTTTATACTGTGAAGATGTGTCTTTGCCAAGGTACCTTCTGATCGGTTTAATAAAGAAATGAATGGCCAATAGCAAGGTAGGAAGAAGTTAGGCAGGACTTGCAGGGACAGGGGATGCTGGGAAGAAGAAAGGTGGAGTCACCAGCCAGATGCAGAAGGAGCAGGATGAAAAGTACTGAGAGATGAGGTAACAAGTCATGTGACAGAACACAGATTTAAAAATATGTGTTAACTTAAGTGATAAGAACTAGTTAGGAAGAAGTCTAAGCTAAGGCCAAGCTTTCATAATTAATATGTCTCTCTGTCATTATTTTTTTAAGCTGGTGACCCAAAAAAAGGTACTGCTGCAGCTTGGATTAAATGCATGGGAGGAAGTTGCTGGCAGATATGATGTGGGTCTTCTCCACATCAGATCTCTACTTCGTACTGACCAGGCCATTAAGAAGATGGGTGTGTGAGCATTGCCATCCATTGAGTTATTGTCTTAATTCTCAAAACTTGGATTGTAGAGACTCTGTTATTTATTTCCTTTAAAAATCAACCAATGATATTGGTGCACCATCAGAGCATATAAGAAACAAAACATGGTGTGAAGTTTTAGACAAACATAACATGAGGGAACCTTATGAGTGTATTAGATCTCTGGACTTTCAACACATGGTCCTTAGCTTAGCTGTTGTGATTTTTAGGGGCCAGTGTTTATCCAGAAAGGCTCTGAGTGTTATGTGGTAGGTTTTAAACTATATATAATGACTAGTAAATGAACTTGCTAAATGACTATGGCTTATAATGGCATTTTCACTTGACCTCTATACCTGTAGCTTGTTAGTCATTCTCAACGACATTCAATACCATCAACCAATAATAGCTGCCTCATCCTCTAGTTACTAGTAAATTGGTTCTTGTACAGAATAAGGGAAGCAGGGGGTTGCTTAGGGCTCTCCTTTAGCAAGAAGAGCTGAAGCAAAGATTGTACATAAGGAGAAATGCAGAAAAATACATACAATTTTCCACAAACTTATCTTGTTGCAATTAAAGGAGATTTTAATGTATTTTTTTCAGGAATTTATATATAATTCAGTAAGTAAAGGAAAGTCTTAACTACAAAACATTGAAATATATATTTTATCTCAACAGTCATTTTAGAGAACAGAGAAGAATACTATACACTGAAAAGGAAACAATTTCTGTTCAAACTACAGAACAGGGTACTCTTTAAAAGTATCATATGAAATGATAATGTTGTTAACTTTTCCTTTTAGATCCAGAAAAAAATATAAGAAATATCCATTGAGGAGCAATGGGGATGAGGGCAGATATAAGGGGGAGAAAAGAATCAAGAAATTTGAGGTTTGCAGTTTCACAGACCAATGGTCACTGCTAGCTACTATGTAAGAAATAAGATTGCAAAGGCTTTCCATAACAAAGTTATAGCCACCTCATTTGGAAAGAGCAGTTTGTAGTTGGGGAATTCCTGAAGCCATTCTCCTCTATCTTGATGTTCCCCAATTAGCCTAGGGCTGTGTGTATTATAAATATCAAAAATTATGCTTATGCATGAAAATGTTTTATCTAAACATTAAGAGAAAGTTTAGAAATCAAATGAATTCAAAGTCCAAGTTAGTCAAAGTTACTTATCTTCCTTTTAACTTGTCTGACTTTTATAGATATGACTGTTTTACTAGATGGATTCAGTGTGGATTATAAATGGGACTCTAATTTTTATAGTTCTTCTCTTGAGAGCCAGAAAGCCATTATTTTAATCAAATATTTATATAAAACTTGTCAAGCAGCTTGTGGTCTAAATGAATGATAGCCTATGATGATGAAGTTAAATTAACTTTGTGCCACCAGAAAATGTACAGCCTGCCAAAGTCAACACTGATGGATGAGACTGCAAGATGACCAGGAAAAGTTGTCTGTTGTAAAGTAACAATTCTACAACTTCCATGCTGTGGTTCAGAAAAACTTTGTTTTCTAAAAGATTCTTAAAGTTATAATGCAGTTATAACTTCATCTACTTGGAATAGCATGAAATGTCTACCAAATTCATTTGTTGCTAGGAAGCATTAGCAGAGTACAGATTACCTCAAACGTTCATGACAACTCTGTATTCATCTCACTTTAAAATGTGATACCATGAGAGTCAAGAGCAAGTATAGGAACACCAAAGCAAAAAACAACAGGAAAATTATGAAGCCTTGGGTCCTTCTTTATTGAATCTGAAAAAAATTACTGCAGACATAGCTGAAATGTAGCAACATCTCTTGTTATCAAAGAGTCTATGCTTAGCCTGGTCTCCACTGTCATAGCAGTGCTCGGATTCAATACAAAGACCAAAGATGCTTTCTTCTATCACTACACTGAATTTTTCTTTTGATACTTTATATGTCTAAGGGAACACAGAGTTGCGTTCTTTTGTCCAATGTGAAATGCATAGTAAAGAAAACTTTTTGTTTTACCAGTAGGTGAACTGTTAAAATGTGATGAAATTGTTCATAGGATTTTTGTGGGGCACAAGATAAAAGACATACTCAATGGGAATATTTCTATAGGTTCTTTGGGTGTGAGAAATAGTATGTATGGAATATGGGGATGAGAGAAGGGACCTAACTTTAGTAAAAGCTTCCTATATGCCACCCAGCACTATACAAGGTGGTTTACTATGTTTCTTACTTCTGTAAGTTACATTTTATTATCATTTTAGTGATAACAATAAGTCATTTCAAAATCTTAAGAGACTTGTCTAAGGTGGTGCATACTATCCAGAATTGAGTGACCTGATTCCTGATGCATTTCTTGTGAGATAAAATTTAGTCTGATATGAAAAGAAAAGCAGTGTGTTCCATAATAGGAAATAAGTCTTCTGTGGTGTGTATAAAAAGTAAGCAATAAAAGCTTGGTATTAATCATAGAAAAAAAGACAGACCCAGAAAGTAGAGCAAATGATAAAAAAAATATAAAAATGCAGACAAACATCTAAATAGTGCAGTGAAATACTAAACAATCAAGAATTTATTTCAATAAGTAGACAATATGTAAAAAGTATCCAATGTGGCTAGGGAGGACTCTGTATTTATGGTAAAATTAATCTGATTAAGATATATTCCTTATTTGCTTGAATGCTCATCTTCAGTGCCCAATGATTTTGATTAGCAAAGGTTATTGTGATTGTCGGGCTGCATCCTGGCAGAATTACAGGATAAGTCATTTTCCTCCTTTCCCACCACCAGTACTGTGAGGAAACGCAGCTGAAGCAGACTTGAGTTCCTGCCACAGAAGATTTTCAAATTTCATTCAGAGCAATAGCCATGTTTATCATTATTATTTTAATAAAAAAGGCTTGAATTTAGAAGGGACATTAACATTCAACATATGAATTTTTCTCTGTAATGTTTAACAGATGCTCACCTAGCCTCTGTCTTGAGTTCGATTAACATCTTGTGGTGAAGCAACTTGAATTTCTGAAATGTCTTTTTATGTTCAGAGCTCACATGGTTCTCATAATAACCAAACTTAATTACATGCGGCAATTCTAATTGCCCTTCCATGTATATGTATATATATGCAATATAATACATATATATATATATATTGCTAATAATACCCTTAACTATTTTTGTTGTTATTATTTAGTTTCATTGGGAGCAATAGAGTATTGTATATAATGGAAATATGATAACTAATATTCTCCATTTTAGGTGGATTTTAAAATCAAATGTGATACCTTTTTAAATCATCATTTGGTTATATATAATATTCCAAAACAACACTAATAATTTTTCATGAAGTGAAACTCAGTAAATACTTTGGTAAAATAGAAAAAAAATATTATTTGTATATCAAGAAAATGAAAACTTTATTTATTTTTCTTCCTTGTCCAATATCACAGACAGGAGGGTACCAGAGTGAAGTTGAGATTCTTCACTGCAGAGAAGACTATCACAGTGATCCAGTTGGAAGCTGAATTACAGTTTACTAAGTGGAGATTTTTAACATAGGTTCAAACATGGGGGGGTTAATAGAAAGAGAGGGTTCAGGAAGAGAATAAAACCTACCTTAGAACATGGGTGTGGCTTCTCATGGGAGAGTTGTGCTTCTGTGACTTAGTGATATCTTATAGGAAATTGGGAAATTTTGAAATTTCATTGTTTAGGGGACACCCTAATTACTTCCTCTTTTCAATAAGTGACATTATGGGGTGACTCTTAAGTACCTTGTGTAAAATTGCAACCTGATAAGAAAACAAAAAAACAAACAAAAAAAATGACTCCCAGAGGTTGTAAGACATTTTTAATATAAATGGGATGTCTTGTGAGATTACTAGAAATTTCAGGTTTGCAATAGGGAAAGAAAAAGACATATACACATCAGCCTTAACCATGATTTACTGTTATTTTAACATTCTTTTTTTAAATTAATTTATTTTAATAAAAAGTTTTTTCATTTTATATATCAATCCCAGTTCCCTCTCCCTCTCATTCGCCCACCCTTCCCACCTCCCCCAATCCCACCCCCCATCCACTCCTCAGACAGGGTAAGGCCTCTCTTGGGGAGTCAACAGAGTCTGGTACACTAAGATGAGGCAGGACCAAGCCCCTCCCCCGTGTGTTATCTGAAATATCTCCCTATCAAAAGAATAATGTGTCTACGTGCTAATGTTCACAGCAACTGCTAATTGTGGTAGAATTCTTGAGCTAGAGTACTTGATCTTCAGCTGGCCAGAGGCTTCATGCAGTCATTCTGGTGAAGGGCTCCTTTCCCTTACCATATCCCCTTCATTTTCCATCTTTTATCCTGCCTCAACTCACCTCATTTTACATTGAAACAAAATAGTTCATGATAAAATGTGTAGAAACTTTACCCAAGGTTTTAAATATGAGATAGAGACTGTGGTGGTTTGAATAAAATAGCCCCCATAGACTCATAAGGAGTGGCACTATTAGGAGGTGTGGCCTTGTTGGAGGAAGTGTATCACTGGGGATGGGTTTTGAGGTCTCAGATGTTCAAGCCTGGCCAGTGTGTCACTGCCTAATCCTGTTCTCTGTGGATCTGTAAAACTCTGAGCAATCTCTCCAGCATCTTGTCTGCCTACATGTATCTGTGCTAGCTGATATGACAATAATATGACAAAACCCTGAACTGGAAGCCAGCCCCAACTAAATGTTTCCCTTTATAAGATTCACCATGGTTAGGATGTCTCTTCACAGTAATAAAACCCTGACTAAGACAAAGACTGCCAATAAAACAGAATTTTTTGAAAATAAAATTCAGAATATAACTTTGCCACTGACATTTTCTATTGGTGCTTTAGAGTTTATTACGAAGTATTTTGATATTAGCCTGCCTCCTCGCTTGACTACTGACTTTTAATCTAAAAAAATCTAGTTTTCATTCGTTTTGATTTTTCCTATATGGATCATTCTCATCAGCTTTTACTCTGACATGAAGAGAGAGAAAATGTTTCCAATTAGTATGAAAAAATTAAATGATTAAAGCATGCTTTAGTAGAATATATTGGTTAAAATTTTTATTTTAACTTGGTACAAACTTTCTGCCAACATTTTTATAAAAAAAAGATACTAAACCCCTCCTACTTCAAAATTTCATTTTCACATTATTAACGCTAGATAGATTCTATGTCTAAAAAAGTAGTATCTCTTCAACTGCATTCTACGTTAAGAACAGGAATATCAGGTATTTGGCAAAGTAGCTAATGTTGTGATGAGATAAAGGTAAGTCATAACTAAATGATGCCTGGAAATTTCTCAAAGCAGTATATGCTAATAGTTTATTCTTTTTTTAATTTTTTTATTAAGGAATTTTTTATTTATTTTATATACCAACCACAGATCCCCCTATCTTCCCTCCCCCTGCCCCTCCAGTCTTCCCCCACCCCACCTCACCCCTCCAACAAGGTATAGCCTCCCATGGGGAGTCAGCAGAGCCTGGTACACTCAGTAGAGGCAGGTCCAAGCTCCCCCCCTATTTTATTAAGGCTATGCAAAGTGTCCCACCATAGGTAATGTGTAGCTAGAGTTTTCCTGCCTGTCCCACAGTCAGGACAAATCTCTCTCACCTGCCAGTCCTACAGCCGCTCAGACCCAACCAAGTAAACACAGAGACTTACATTGCTTACAAACTGCATGGCCGTGGCAGGCTTCTTGCTAACTGTCCTTATATCTTAAATTAATCCATTTCTATAAATCTATACCTTGCCACATGGCTTGTGGCTTACCAGCATCTTCACATGCCGCTTGTCCTGGCGGCGGCTGGCTGTGTCTCCTTCCACCTTCCTGTTCTTTTCTCCTCTCTGTTAGTCCCGCCTATACTTCCTGCCTAGCCACTGGCCAATCAGTGTTTTATTTATTGACCAATCAGAGCAACACATTTGCCATACAGAACATCCCACAGCAGTAATGGGCTCCAAAAAGCCAGCTCATGCACCAGGAATGGATCTTGAGCCTACTGCCAGGCCCCTTAAGCATATCAAGTAGATATGTGGCGTATGGAAGGCTTGTCTTCTTAAAATGAGAGAGAGAAAACCAAAAAAGACATTTTCCTGAATATAATGCAAACATTAAATTAGTTTGCTAATACCTAGACCTCTTTAAATAAACAATACAAACATCAACCCTAAAACTACTGTAACATCTGTTCACTTTCGTTACATACAATAGTATTATGAACATGCATTTTCATTCACAAAACATTAATTTCCTCTCCGTGGTGTATGTTACTTTATTGTATTTATTTTCCTCAGTGTTTGTTGTAGAGCAATGCTTCAGGCATTTCAGTGTTGTAGAATATTATTTTAACTATGCAAAGATGTGTTACATTTGTTTATGCGGCAGAACATTATTTTAACTGTGTAAAGGTGTGTTACTTTTGTTTATGCTGCATTTGTTTACCTGTGAAAAGATGTGTTGCTGTTTCACTTTGCCTGTCTAAGGCACCTGATTTGTCTAATAAAGAGCTGAATGGCCAATAGCCATGCAGGAAAAGGATAGGTGGGGATGCCAGGCATAAAGAATAAACAGAAGGAGAAATCTAGGCTAGAGAGAAGAGTGAGGAAGAAAAATGAAGGAGAATGAGGGAGATGTCTAAGGCAAGAAGCCAGGCAGCCACCAGACAGACAGACATAGAGAAGAAGTGAAAGATATACAGAAGTAAGAAGGGTAAAAAGCCCCAAGGCGAAAGGTAGATAAAGAGAAATGAGTTAATTTGAATTAAAAGAGCTAGCCAGAATTGTGACTAAGCTAGGCCAAGAATTCAAAACTAATAAGTTTCTGTGTCATGATTTGGGAGCTGGTTGGTGGCCCAAAAGAAAAAGCTTGGTACACATCAGTTAATCAATTTACAAATTTTCAGCTGCCACAGACTAAGGTGGCAAAAATACTAACAAAATTGGAATCCAGTGTTAACTGCGTATTCCATTTAAAATCATACTCACCCCTTTTACTGGAAGTGATTTGCTTGGCAAAGATGCCGGTTATGTATCTGGACCAGAGAAGGGAACTGGGCAAATGCGGTTTCTGACAAACACTTTTTCACCGCGTGCTTGCAGCCTGCGCTGAAGTCGGCCTTTGTTTTAGAAGAATGCTGATGTAGCTTCAAAACAGCTGCCTGTTAGCCACCCTAAAACCTTTTGCTGACAGAAGGAATTCATATTATATGGGTTGTAAGAAAAAAGCAAAAGATCCAAAGGTTGTAATAGTGTTGATGAGCTTTTAATTTGGAGGAAGCTTGATGCCTGGCAGAGTAGGAGTGGAGGGAAGATACCGCAGGAGGAGGGCCAGTGGGGGTCCAGGGCAGCGCCTCTCTAATAGGCACCTCCTCCCACTAGACAGGAGGGATGAAGGAGGAAAACATTTCTTCAAGAGTGTAACCCTCCTCAAGTTCTTAGTAAATGCTTATGTCTAAATGCTGTAAGGTCAATGCAGAGAAACACGTGAGAAAAAACTAAAATAGAGGCAGGGAATATATTTCATATACATATATATTTTTGCAGTCAGAATTTCAAAATCACGTCAATACAAGTTGCCAATAAGGTTACTAAACTACTCGGTTATCAAATTAAGCTCCTTATGTAAGATGGGGTTAGAAAAACAAGCTAAAGGAAAGCTCAGCCTTGAATCACTTGAATGATATTTTTAATCAGCACATTCTGGAGGAGTGTCTGTGTTCTGATAATTGAGATTACTTGAGAAGCATTTACTTTAAAAACATTTGAACTGCATTTGCTGACACTGAGCAAACATATCAGAACTGAGATTCTGTTTCGATTCTCATACCTTATAGTCATTCTGTACAACTACAATTCAATACATTAGAGTTAAATAATCAATAGGTACATTGATGCATAAGTAATTTTTGTAGTTAAATATCGTGCCATATTTTTATTTATAGAATCAAGTTAATATTTTAAAAGACAAAAAAAAACAAAGCCCTATCCAATCTAATTTCTCTTAAACTTTGATTACACACTAACTTCAAACAGAAATTATTGTCAGAAAAAAAATTCCCTTCTTATTTTGTTTAATGGGAGAATGTGAGTGAACATAATTTTAAATTTAGTCACCTAGCAACTATACCTCAATTTAAAAAGATTTTGGAATGTTTAGAGAAAACATGTGTAAAAATAGTCATCTTCCAAAATATTTAATGTGATAGTTACAAATCATTTTAAGGAAACATCAAATGCAACTGTACTCCTCCAGGGTAACTTCAAGACTTCAAATATGAATTAACTCATTGAAACTTCCAACCTAAAACGTCTTTGAATCTTTTCATCTACCTAAAATGTTTTGAAACACAGAGCAGAAAAAAGTGAAATCTCAGATTCATTTATGAAGTAATTCTAGCTTATTTATCAGAAATGCAAGATATAGCTTGGAGTATGCTTTGAGTTGGAAATGCCCCCTGCATGGTCTCTGGCAGGTGGTCAGGTTTTAGTAGGTGGTGGTGTAGGAGGCAGGACCCTGCTGGAAGTCAGCCATTAAGAGTAAGACTGAGGACTACAACTCAGCAGAGCAGTGAGTTTCCTCCATTGTTTCCTGGTGCATCCCCTCACACTTCTGCCCTCCCTCAGGTAGCCGCTGCCCTGCCTGTGGTGAGAGCCAGTTACCTTTTAAGTTTTAATTACTGTGTCTAAGAGATCTAGACAAAAAAAATGCCTCTAATCTGTAAGCCCACTTGCTCAAGGACAAATACTTTCTGAAATGCTGGAAGATATTGTTTATGTAAGATAACAAGCTACATGTTTTTGCTCCACTAAACAAGTTTGTTGTACTACAGGGACTGTGCTTGATCACATGTAGGTGGGAACAGCCTAGGCAGGAAATACATCAGGATGTATGCTTGTCCCTGACTGGATGTAGGCAGGAGGTACACAGGCAGGAAGTATGTCAGGATATATGCTTGTCCCTGATTAGAGCTGGTGGGAAATACATAACCTTATGTGTTTGCCTTTATAAGCCTCTGCAAAATGTTACGCATTGCTATTTTCTGGGAACTCCCAGAATGGTTCTGGCCAGAGTCCATCATCTCGGCCTGTATTTAATAAAAACTTGCTTCAAATTTGGTTCAAAATTGTAGTAGTGGTCTTATTCTCGCACAGTGAAGTTAATACCTGCCCATGCTGATATTCTGAAATCCCCTGACATCATGGGCCAAAATAAATCTTTGCACACACTAGTTCTTCAGTCAGTTATCTGTGACAGTGATTCAAAGTTAACTCACAGTCAAAGTGACTGAGGATTGTTTAAGAGGATTTTAAACTTAAGCAGAATGAACTGGGGAGAGGTGCACATGCATCTTCCCTCATTCTCTGCCTTTATTGCACTTTACAGGAAGGACAATTACATAAATCACTGTCCTTGCTTAGAGAAAGGGCCATACCTGTTCTAGCTTTCTTCCTCATTGAGGCGCTTAGATAAGTCACTTCTCCTTTCTTCTACAATTAAGTGATTAGATTTGATCATTGGTCTGGTTTATTTCTAACAAGGCTAGGTCTCTAGTGACTTAACAGCAGATGACTAGGGGAGGTGGATTATAGAAACAAAGGGCAATTAATGCTCCTTCTTCTGCAGTCTTCTCCATAAATACAGCAGACATGTAGTCCTGAAGAAAGAATTGTGTTGGCTCACATGCTCACTATGAATGTCCATGCTTTCTGTAGCCAATGTAGACAAATTTATTCTACCAGGACTCTTGAAATGGTGTTGTAAATGATCAGAGAGGAATTAAAATAATTTCAGTCTCCATTTGCTAAATCCTCTCTCAACCAGCACTAAACAATAATCAATATGATCAAAATTCTAAACTAACAAAATATCAAGCTAGTGGCTTTATACTTTTAAATAGTATGTGTTTAGCAGTTCCTTAGAGATCCAATGAAGAGATGCTCAGTGGTTCATAGCCCTTACCTACTCTTGAAGCTGACCTGTGCTGCATTCCCAGCACTGACAAGGTGGTTCATAACCTTCTTTAACTCCAGTTCCAGAGGATCTTCTTCTTTCATCCTCCACAGTGACCAACATACACATGGTGCACATACATACACGCATCAAAGCTCTCACATACATAAAAATAAATAAATTCAAAACACAGTTTTTAAAAAGGAAAAACAAAAAAACTATTTAAAAATTATTTTAATTGTTTAGACATATATACATGTGCGTTTGATTATGTCTATAATAAAATATGTAAAGAAATACTAACCAGTTGTAATCTATGTGTATATATGATTTTGAAAATTATAATATGTAGGTTTTTTTTTTTTTTGATTTTTCGAGACAGGGTTTCTCTGTGTAGCTTTGCACCTTTCCTGGAGCTCACTTGGTAGCCCAGGCTGGCCTCGAACTCACAGAGATCCGCCTGGCTCTGCCTCCCGAGTGCTGGGATTAAAGGCATGCGCCACCAACGCCCGGCTATAATATGTAGTTTTAAATGTCTATAAATAAATGCTAACCAATTATAATTTATTGTTAGATGTTAGATACTTTATGAAAGATTAGGTATTAATTTTAAAGCCCTCTTCACGCATTCATAGAAGCCAATAATAAAAGAGCAGAAATTCACCCAATTTCACTTCCTAAAATACCCCTTTTTCATGAAATAGGACTGGCAAAGATTCTACCATGACCTTTACACTCCATTCCCATGTGGAGAATATTATATTTGAGAGTATCTTTATTTTCTCAAAGGAAATGGGAGCTATTCTAGATAATAATGACAGTATATCATAGAGGACTTTGTTCTGCACTGTTTGGGCAAGAATACATGACTAGAGCAAACATATTTAATTAGTGAGGAGCATCCTCAGGGGCCTAAGGAGTCAGGCTTGTGAAAAACAGTGCTGTAAACATAATACTCTAATTGAACTGCATTCAAGTTTAATGAAGTTGAATTGATAGCTGAAAATTAAGTGATGTAATGTGTATTTCAGATGTTTTTAATCTTCCTACATCAATTGTTTTGAAAACAATAAAATATAATAAAACATTCTTTAGAATGGTGAGGTTAGAGAAAGAGAAAACTACATTTATGTGCCATAAATGTTTAAGATATAATTATAAAATTACAAGGTTAATGCCCAAAATATAAGTAGAGAGAGGCCTGTTAAGGGATATTTGCTCCAGAAAGGCAAACGTGCTCCTGTGAAGCTCTACCCTCTATCAAGCATTATAGCTAATTCATTCACAATTAGTTATTTGTGTTATTTTTCTCACTATAACCCAATGGGAAATATTTGCTGGGATCAAATGCAATCGTCTAGGATTCGTTATACCAGGCTTATTTTACCTGTGTGGTCACCAAGCCACATGTCATGGTGTCTTTATACCGGGATTGAATTAGTAAGAGACCATGGTTTTGGTATGAAAAAAAAAAAATAACAAAAACCAAATTCTTCCTTTCCTTTATCTTGCTTTCTTAAAACTTTCTTTTTTTCAGGCTCCTTCCCCTCTGCTTCTCTTCCCTAAGCATATATCTTTGAACGAAATATGAAGCATCCTTTTAACCTGGGAGTTGCCATTTTCTTTCTTTCCTTTTTTTTTTAGGGGGGTGGCAAGCAATTAAAAGTTTCATACTTGAGTCAGATGTGTTTTGATAAAGTCCACCACCTACTCTGTCTGCTTGGAGTTGTTATAGTCAATGGGAGACAAAATTGCTGTTCATAAGGGAAAAATATTTATTGAACCACATGAAACTAACCAATATTCAACGAGGACAATACAGTAAAAGCTGAAATGGTGCGAAGCAGTGCTTGCATTACATTTGATTCCCATCCAGCACGCAGAAAGCACTTCTACACAACAACCTACTTGAAAACATCTTTCAAAATTTACAACACTCAGATAAGGCCATTCAAGTGATTAGAAGCACTTGAAAGAATCTTTAATAATTTTTCAAAAGGCAATAAAAATTAAAATCACAATTCATTTATACCTCTGTTAA
>CABHPR010143846.1:0-18596 GCA_902168415.1 Peromyscus melanophrys | reverse complement strand
TTTGGCTAAGAACTTTCAGATTAACAGGGCATTAAAATGGCCACTTTTATCAATTCACAAACTTTTTAACAGCTGTAAAAATACAAAATTAATTTGAAAAAAAGTGTGTGCATACTAAAAAAATACCCTATTTGACTCGAGAAACTTTGAATTTCACCACTGCAGAGAAGAGTTCATTTTCATTGACATTTCTAAAGTCTGTGTATACAAATCACCTTCATTTGCTTTTTTAGCTTAAGTTCTCATTTTTATTATTCTACTTATTGTCTCTTTTTTTCCAGAAATATATAATGGCATATTATATCCTAGACACAATTCTGTATTGTATATATTTAGAGTAAATGAGAGGAGTACGATTCTTTATCAAATAGATACCAACCCAATGGAAACAATCTACATAATGAAAAATAGGTATGTGGGACTTTAATCCTCATCACCATCCCAAACCCTCATTCATAGCTGGTGGGCAGATTTGAGATGTTTTGTTTTTATTTTGCTTTTATTTTATTATGTACAGCTGAAATGATCCTAATACATCTAATACACAAACAAATGAAGAATACGTGTGTGTGTGTGTGTGTGTGTGTGTGTGTGTGTGTGTGTGTGTGTGAGAGAGAGAGAGAGAGAGAGAGAGAGAGAGAGAGAGAGAGAGAGGGGGAGGGAGGGAGGGAGGGGAGAGGGGTGTTGAGGAAGAAGGAGGGATGAGGCATCACAAAATATCCATCAGGAGAAAGTGTGACACATTCCAGCTATCTGCCTGGGAATAGATGGAAAGGCATACTGGACTTCTAATGATGCTTATAATAATAAGTACTGAGTCAAAAGCTAACTCTTATCTGCCTTTATCTTTACTCTACATGCATTCTTTGGTTTGAGGTGGTATGAAAAAATGAGTAGTACCTACTAACACAGAGAATATTTGAGCCTTACTAAGTAGATTACAATCCTCATTGAGTGAAAATTCAGGTTATTCCTTCTGTAAAGGGAAGTCATCTTGTGCCCAAAGATGGACAGCTGTTTCTAAGTTGTATTGTTGAGTAAGTCACGTTAGCTGTGAGATGCACAAAGGCTGAAACTTGAATGGGTGAGAGGAAGGAAGCTGGTAGCTAAGGCTTCCTGTCATTCCATGAGCAAGCTGAACTTGAACCAATTGTGGCTTGAAAGGGGATTAGGTTAATTCAGATGGCAGAAGGAGAGAACTCTCAAAATATTAAAATATTTTTTTTCCATCTAGGCAGTGGTAGTGCATGCCTTCAATCTCAGTACTTGGAATGCAGAAGCAGGCAGATCACTGAGTTCGAGGCCAGCTTGGACTACAAAGCAAATTTCAGGACAGTCAAGATTGTCACACAGAGAAACCCTGTCTTGAAAAACAAACAAACAAACAAGAAAAGTTTTTTTTTTCTCTTTCCTTTCCTTCTCTAGAACTAAAAACAGTGACCACTATTTTAGTAGTGAATGGATTTTTAGTGAAATTCCTTATATAAAGAGAAAGGTTATGAATTATTTCCTATGATGGATATTAACAAAGAAGGAGAGTTCATGCTCTTGGTTTTGAGATTGTTTTTGTTTTTTAGACAGTATCTCACTATGCCACCTATACTGGTCTCAAATTTGCAATCCTCTTGCCTCACTTTCCTGAACTCTTGATAATGCTGTATTCTTTCATTCCTTCAATCAAAAGTTTAGCTAGGTCTTCATATTACTAACAGAACTGTTTTAAACTGGTCCTTTTTTTTTTTGAGGCAAAGTATAATAACTTCCTTTTGTTTCTTCTTTTTTTAAATCAGTTTTAATATTGCCCCCACAACAGAAACATGTATGTATTTATCTAAAAGGAGAAAATGAAAAGTAATAAAACAGATAAGATTAAAGCAATATTTTATTTCTTTAGGTTTATTTTCTCATAGTTTAAGGTCAGTTCCAACAGGCAAACAAGCTTCAAGTTAAATATATAAAAATAATTCAACACACCAGTAACTTCTAATTCTCTCAAGGAAGGGAAAGTGCTGGGGAGCTTTTTACATTTTAATGGGAAGAATAAACCTAACTTGAGCAGAAGTTACAAAATCTTTCTACAAAACAGTATTCAATAAAATATTTCATTGAGCTTCACATCCATCATAAACGCATGACTACTTTATTAAGTATATTTAAATGTCACTTAAAAAACCAATCTTATTTTCTAAACTGGCTTTTTGTCAGGTCTCACTGTAGGGGCAGGTCAGGTCCCACTTGCTCACTTGAGGAAAGCTATTTTTTAAATTTTTTAAAAATTATTGTCGTGTATCTATGATCCACTGTGTATGAGCAAATGGATGGATTTAGCAGCTCTGCTTTTCATTTTTAAATTGTTATTTAACATAGTTTCCTAATTAAATTATTTTGAAGTACTATGGGTCTCCGGAAATCCCTTCAGTGTGCATCCAGTAGCTGGTCAAATGAACATATGAGAAGCCTTCATATATAAGCTCAGATTTCTACTTCTTCTCAGTTACATTTCTAGAAATTAAGTGCTGTGTTTGTCAAAAGACCAATTTTAAGCTTCTAAGTATCTACTTCCATTTTGCTTTTCAAGATAAAGGTATTCAGTCAGTGTTAAAGTGAATTAATTTTGTTCTATCAGATTCTTCAATTATTTTCTCAGCATTAAACCTTCAACACTTAGGTAATTAATTGGTTTTCTTAACGTGATGGCTGCTGTTAAAGGGATTACTTTCAGAGAAATTTATATGCAGTGAAACTGATAACAGACTATTTGGAAAAACCCAAACTACCATCAGATCAGGTAAGCTCCTAAATTGGTTTTATTAATGTCATCAACATTTCAGCATTGATGTCAGTAGCTAATAGTATTCACAACATGTGCTCTTAGATGCTCAAGGATCCTTGTGACTGTCCTGCAGGCAGGTTAGCCATTGGAACTACGGTGAGCTCAGCATCATGCAGCAAACAGGTGAATCTAAGAGGTTAAACAAAACTTGTGTATCATTTGAAATTAATGGATCCATCAGCAATAATCCACAAATATTTTCCTAACTTTTTATATTATTTCTTCCATTATATAAAGTGGGCTCATGAAGTAAAGAAGTGAAAAAATTCTTCTTTATGTAATAAAACTGACACTGAAGAATACCCACTTACTTGGATATTGTGGTGATATTTTATTTGTGCTGTAATCTGGTGATATTTTATTTGTGCTTTAATAAAGCCTGCCTGGAAATCAGAGGAAGGCCAGCCACTATAGTAAACACAAATTCTGGCAGTGGTAGCACACTCCCTTAATCCTATCACTTAGCAGGCAGGGTCTCTGTGTGTTCAAGACCACACTAGGGGACATAGCCAAGCATGGTAACACATGCCTTTAATCCCAGTACCAACCATAGAGACCTGGAGGTCTGTACAGACAGACAGAAAGTGACAGACCTGTGTAGAAAGAGGAAATGAGGTAGCTGGGCTAAGATAGCCAATGACAGGGCAGAACAGCAAGGCAATAAAGGCATGGGTAGACAGGAAGTAACTCACATTTGGAAGCTGAAGAGTTGGTGAGGTGAGGTTGGCTGGTGGCTATTCCTATTTCCCTGATCTAAGGCTTTCACCCCTATATTTGGCTCCTTGTTTTTTATTTAATAAGACCATTTAGAAATTTGTCTACAGGATATGACATTCTCAGATTCAGAAATGGATTACAAACAGAATTTGTATTCTACTTTAAACTGAATTCTACCAACATATCTTAAAGAAGAACTCTAAATAGGCTTTTCAAGGTGGTGATAGGTACAACCACCAAATTTTCAATTATGCTATGTTCAGCCATTGTAGGATGGAAAGTTATTGGCTATAGAATCCAATGAATATTGTCACTTAGAAACTCTATTTCTCAAAAATGTTATGTGGAAAATATTGTGTTAGGTATTGGTCTCAGCATTGTGATATTGTCACAATATATGACAAATAATGACATTTAAATAGGTCTCTGCAGAATGGACAAGAAACATGATCTTAAATTAGGAGACAATTTACTTGTAAGTTTGAGCATATTAACTTAAAATAGGTACATTAGGTTTCAAAGCATTTTCTGATATTATAATTGATACTCCACATATCCAGATGGATCCCATACACTCCATTCTAGGTTCAATACTTCTGGGAATTTATATGAGGCTTAACCAATAATTCTATTCATCAATGTATGTTGCAATATGATAGCATTATACCTACCAGATCAATTGAATTTTGAGTCATCATGACATCCAAAATGCTCTTTTTTCATCCCTTCAACATGCTACATCCTTTATCGCAGTCTTGTCTTTGGACATACTTTGTACTTAGTCTGGTGGCTTGAACCATGCTTTCTTACTCCCTAAAATGTGGCTTACATTTTAGAAAAGGGAGTTTACTTTGCTTAAAATAGTTTCCCTAGCTACTCACAAATGCAAAACATTGAAGTGGGCTCTAAAGTTGCTGAATACATAAGAGAATTCAAAATGAATCATCTGCCCATGAAACATGACCCATTTACCAGTATCTACAACAAACGACATCTAGAACACTGTAAGTAAAAGGCACTTTATGAAGGAGCAGGAGGCAAAGAAGATGGACAGATGCTGCACAACAAAAATGCTCCAAATCTTAGCTCTTTCTGTTCCCAGAATTCCATTTGATCATGCCACGATGACAGGTTCCTCATGAGTCTTCCCCCATGCAGTGTTCAATCCTTTATCTTCTCTCACTCATTCTCCCCCAGTATCACATCTTTTCTCCTCTTGCAAATAAAGAAATGTATCTTATTCTTAATTTTAACATAAAGTCACCAGGGTGTCATCTTATAAGTCATTTCCCTTTGTTTTCAAGCATTTATAGACTCTCTCTTATATTTCAGTGATAACTCTATCTAAAAAAAGAAGTATTCCGAATTTCTGAAATAAGGCAAGGCAAAGTGAAATTGCATACCCTTCTACTTTACTACTTAAGCATTAACTAGTGCATCTGAGGAATATTCAAATAAATAAAATGTACCTTTAATTCACTGTCGATTGTTAATTAAAAGAGGCAATGTTACTACTAAATGGTTGCAAGTGGCTTTCTAATTTGTAAAAAGAGCAATTCAAAAGTGTAATGTCACTTGACTGTGTATGACTGTCACTCATCATGTGCCAAAGCTCACCATCTTTTGTCAACAATCTTTCATGCATGTCTCTAGAGCTCTTATCTCATACTTCTCCTTAGCACAAGTTTCACCATTCTCTATTTGTACATTAGTTTAATAACTACTTAGTTATATTTATTTACATGATGGAACATTTGGGACTTGAGAAACATTATAGGTCATCAGTTTTAAGTGCTTGAAAATCATCAACTCTTAAAGTATTCTGTTAAAGAATGATGTTTTCATCTTCTAAACTGAATTGCAGCATCAGCTTTTGTGATACTACCTTGGTTACCTTTTACACCAACAGTAATTAACACATGGTAAGATTCTAGATCAATTATACAACAGATAAAATGCCACAGTATCAGGCCTTACATTATCTCTGTGTAGCAGATCATTTCTTGACACTCTAATTTTTAAATTAAAATTTAAAAGTCATATGGTCCAAAAAAAATCCCTCATATTTACACTAAAAACATACTACTAAAAATCCATAAGCAATATGAGATAATTACTATAGTTTATATTCATCGTGGATTGTTTAACATATACCAAAACCTGAAGTTATCTTTGGCCAATGAGCTCTGCTGCAATATCATGATGTAAGGAAATGTGTCCCTGCATTTTTTAGGAACATCACAGAGAATCAAGCAAAAATAATGTAAAGGAAAATCAGTTATAGGTCTATGGCACTCTATCAATCATAATCTTGGTTACTTATAGTAGTTATAAGCAAAAATTAAGTTTATAAGAATATATGCATGTATATTTATGTGGACAAAATTATACAACTGCACTCATATGTGTTATAAAAATAATTTATAGAAAATATTTTAACTGATAGTTAATTGATATGAGACTATCTATTTGCCTTTTAGTAAGCATGAAGATTTGGCTGGAGCAAAGTTACTATAAACAAATATGCCTAAAACCAAAAAACCAAAACGCACACAAAAAAATCTGGAGTCCATTGTTTGATGTTGATAATTTTGTTATAAAGTGAAGGGATAAGTGGATCCCTGCCCTTTAATTTTATCATATAGTTTAATCATATGAATGGTCTTTACATTTTCTTATGGCTTTTCTGGCGTTATTCAGACATATACAAAATATTCCTTCTTTGTGTATAATACATGCATAGACCAAATACATCCCACAATACTTTTATTCACTCTCTTCTTGAATAAAGAATAAAGAGATGGGGATATTGTCATTCAAACTTAGACATCAACTAGGCGTGAATCATCTTAGGAAATGGTGCCAGGATGTTTTGAGGTCAGTTTTTGGATCTCTTATCTTTTCCTAGTTTAATTTTCTTCCTTCTTTTTCTGTTGCATCTTTTACCTTCCTTGTTTTTCCTGTTGTCTAACAGTCCTTAAGCTTGCCGATGTACCAAGTGTGTCTTGTTCAGCTGTTTGTGATCCCTAGGGCTCATGAGGATCAGGACAGCAAAGGACTGTATTAAAGATGTTGATACACACAACCTGGCATATTCCTTTGTAAAACTACATTTAATCAGCTCTATCATATAATAACTAACATTAACAGTACAGACAGTCTATACTTACCAGATACAAGGGATCAAAAGCAGCTGGAGAAAAGTTTAATGCACTCAAGGTATGCAGTAGTTATCATTAACCCAAGAGATATCTATAGACCTCATATCTCTAAAAGGTTCTCAGCTGATTCAAATAGTTACCATCCCTTATGAAATCTGTTATCCTCACTGAAAATATTACAAGGAAACCTTGTTTCAACTCTTATCTTGCTGGGCTTTGCTGATTGGATTTTAGAGTGGCTGAGCTTACTGCACTTCAACAGATGAGGTCAATATTGAAATGCAACCTGCACCTGGGTTTCACATTCACTCACTAACACTGCTTGGGAATTACCACTTGTACAGACAAAACCACGCACATGTATAAAATGAGCCTAGAAGGAGAAAAACCCATTGTGTGTCTCTGGAAGGTACAGAATTAATGAGAAATGGTAATGTTGTATCTTGTAAGTTTTCTGTTAGTTATTGTGCTGACCATTGTGAAACTCCCATGTGTATTGAAATCAGCAGAACTGTTACAGATATGCAGTGGTAGTCCATCAACTCAAATTGTATTACTCCTCCGGGGCATCAAAATTGATCTCTGCAACACATTAATTAAATTTCAATAAGTCAATCCAAATCCATTCCATTTTAAGTTCTGATTTTAGTTATCTCTAATAGCTTATGTCCTCTGAGTGCTTCTCACAGATTAAATGTAAATTCTCAACAATAGGAAAGGCATTTTGATATATGTATTTTTGAGATTCACCTGAAAAGAAAAGAAAGATGTAGCAGTAATCGCCATCCATCCATCCCAGTGCTAGCTCACTGACTGAAGAATAAATCTGACTTTTGTTATATCAATAATCAAAGTGGCAAATACTGGAAAAGCACAATAAAAATCAATGTTATTCTTAACCACTGGGGAAAACAGTGAAAAATGAAAATGAGTCAAATTCTATCTACCACGATGGCATTAATGAGTGATACACAACCGCAAAAATAAAGAGGAACAAAACAGATTGAAAAAGTGAGAAGTCCAACGTAATTTTGAGTCAGAAAATATTCAAAAGTACAAATATAGAAGTGGTATCATCCTATCAATGTAAAATATAGCTTTTTCGTCATTATAAGAAACATGGAGGGGAGTAACTAAGTTTATAGCAGTACTTACTCACCTGGGATTTAGTATGGAGAGACTGATTCAGTTTATGGAAATATAACAAATCTATTTTTATAATACAATAGAGATTTTAATAGGAATAATTAGAATATATTTTCCTGAGTAATAGCATTAAAATAAAGTTAATATTAGCAAGTAATAAAAAAATCAGTATAACCTCATGCCTACACCATCTGTAAATTACTTTACTATGGAATTTTAGAGAATGGACATGTTATTTGTAGCGCCATTGCTTTACACATTGTTTAGAGCAAACTAAGTGTTTAATAAATACTAACTAAAGATATTAATGGTTAAAATAGCTGTCATTATAAATACGTAGAAGTGATAGAAAGTAGATCACAGTGGGAACAGGATATTTATTTTAAAAACTGAAGTTAGACACAAATGGCAGATAAGGATTGAAATTACCTGAGGAAATTACTTACGTGCCTCTAAGCTACTTTCAGTGTTTGTTAATGACAAGGGCATATTTGAACATGTCACATAGCAAACAATAAAAATTATAGTAGTTAAAATTATAATAGTCATATTATAACTGGTCCTGGTGTGTTGGGATGTTTAGTCTTATGTCAACTTGATACAAGGTAGAGTCATTTGGGAACAGAAAACCTCCACTGAAAACAATGTGCCCAAAAGATTGGTCTGTGGTTAAGCCTGTGGTGCATTTTTTTTTTGATTGATCACTATGGGCAGTGCCACCTCTGGTAGGTGGTCCTGGGAGCTATGAGAGAGCAGATTGAGCAAACCATGGGAGCAATCCAGTAAATACCACTCCTCCATGACCTCTGTATCAGTTCCTGTATCCCAGTTCTTGTCCTGACTTCCTCTGATGATGGGATGATGGACTGTGATTTATAAGTGTAAATGTCATAAACCATTCCTCCCCAAGATGTTTTTGGTCATGATGCTTTATCAAACAATAGAAATCTTAGCTAAGACAGGTACCCAGCCCCAAATGATACCTTTAACCACAATTCCTTTACCCAAGGCTTGAGGACCATCTCCAAAAAGAGGGAAGAAATATTGCTGGGGCCAGAGGACCAGGATGTCTACTGTGAGCTTGTGTCTTCTAGCTATGGCAGGGAAGCTATAAAATGGATATGAAATCTCAACAACATGGCTGACTAAACAAGACCTAAACAATTCCAATACCAGTTGACATCCCAATGTAGATGGGGGAAATTTCATGGAGCCTGACCCCCCAGAAGAAGAGCAAAAGCAGTTAACTTCTGAGAGATACAGAATTAGTCTTCTTCAGGGAATAAGCCCTCGTGATTTGTTGTTCAATACCAAATGATCAGCTCTAGAAAACTGTTAATTAAGACGACATTGGATGAGCTCAGTAGGTTGTATTTATATGCTTATTCATTTATATGTATATGTAACAGCAATTGTTAGAGAGGAGGAGGCCATAAATTTGGGAACAGGGGTCATGAGATAGGAAGGAAATGAAGGAGAGGGCATATGATGTAATATATATATATATATATATATATATATATATATAATACTATATTTCAATTGTATATTTAAATAAATATATATAAATATATATAATTAAAAATATAAAACAATGATATATATAATTATTATATTTAACTAAATTATCAGTCATGTGATGGGGGTTGGGAATTAACATCATTAGCCTTTCTATTAATAGTCCATATAACATATTTTTGAAGTCTCTTTCTAGGTTTGTCATAACCATGCATATCTATTATTAGCAACCATAAAATCTTAAGCAAGTTAGTTCTTTGTGGAAATTTGCCTTATAAGATACACCGAAACCCCCAAAGCCTGTGTTGTGTCTGCATGTATGTCTGTAGACCATGTGCTTGGTGACATCAGAGAACAGAGAGGATTGGAGTCCTTGGTACTAGAGATATCCAAACAGTTGTGGGATGCCATGAGTGTACCAGGAATTGAACCTGGGTCCTCTGAAAGAGCAGCAAGTGCCTTCAACCCCCAAGCCATCCCTCCAGCCCATATTTTTATTTTTAATTACATATATATGTGTACACCTGTGTTTTCTTTGCAGGTGAGTGCAGTGCCCAAAACGGCCAGAAGGGAATGTAGGAATCCCCTGGACCTGAAATTACAGAAGACTGTGAGCCACCCAACATGGGTTCTGGGGACGAAACTGGGTCCTCTCCAAGAGCCCTACATGCCCCATGAGATCTTAACTGCTATGCCATCTCTCTAACCCCTACAATCTTCAGGAAATAAAAGTTCCTTCCTT
Organism: Peromyscus melanophrys; assembly: GCA_902168415.1. Lineage (NCBI taxonomy): Eukaryota > Metazoa > Chordata > Mammalia > Rodentia > Cricetidae > Peromyscus > Peromyscus melanophrys. Next base: position 8,479 of record CABHPR010143846.1, on the reverse strand, counting down.
CCTTTATTTTTTAAGGTGGAATTCTGCTCTTCAGAGAGGCTGAATAGCAAGTAACTCACCTCCTGTCCTTACATGAGTCCTCCAAAAAGCCCCTCCCCCCAATGGTTTTCCTTGCCCCTCCTTAAAATCTCTTTTTCACCTGGCTTCTCCCTACCACTTCCTGTCAGCTAGTTGCTGACTCAGACTCCTGACTGCAGGTAAATTTTGTTTAATCAAACACATTTTTGCATCATTAAACAAATGTTCCAGAGCATAAACAAAAGTAACATACCTTAAAATAATATTGTACATTTCCCTCTTTTTGTCTAAACAAAAAACGAAAAGTTTTAACTTTAACCTAATAAGAATGTATACAATAAGAACAATTATCAAGTAAAGGTTACAATCACAATGTAATTAATTCCAGTTCATTTGTGTCTGACAAATTAAAAGAAAATACTCCATTACCTATCCTATCCTAATGAATCCAAACTTTTATACCTAATTTACTCTCTATCATAACTAAGGAAAATTGTAACTATAACTATCTAGTCTTCAACTCCATCAAAGACTCCCGAAGGATAATATTATTTGAGTAAACAAAAGTGGCATTGCAAACAACTTTCAAATCTCTAGAAAGGACAGAGGTATCTGACTGCCTGGACAACTCCCCAAAGTTCCTTCGGCAACTTTGGGGCATCCATCTTCAGCCTACAGGCCCATAGTGTCTGGCAGACTTCTCAGTGAAGCAGGAAATTTGAAGAACTGTCCTGCCTTGTATTGGCAGAGTTCATCAGTTGCTGTTCTCTGTGTCCTGCGGAATATCTGACAGATTCTTCTGTGAAGCACTTCCTTCCTTTCTCTCATTTATTCTTCTCTCACACAATGCATCCCTACTGGAGTTTGTCTTCCCTCTACTCCATCCAGTCTCCCGCCTCCTCGCCATTTAGATTCACTCCTCCTCTCTTTGCCTTCAGAAAAGACTAGACTTCCCAGGGATATCAACCAAACCTCATATAAGGAATTGCAATAAGACTCTGGATGAGCCAACACAGCAGGAGAAAAAAGGCCAGAAGAGCAGGCAGGAGAGTCGGAGACAACCCCCACTGGTGTGGCAGGCAAGTAGCACAATGGATAATGCGTCTAATTATGGATCAGAACTAAGAGCTTCTTAGTGGTGACTGTAGAATTAAATATCATAAAATGTGAAGGAGCATCCATTGATGACTGAATCACTATGACAAAGTGTCTTCTGCTCTTCTTCTGAAGTTGGAGATGAATTAGGCCTCTTGAAGAGCTGTCTCTGATTTACATCTACTTTCAAATTCTGAAACAAGGGATCTAGCATGGAAACAGCAAGGAGGTAGCCAGAACAAAAGGGAAAAATGCATTTTTAAGAGTTTGGGGAATCATAATTTTTTTCTTAGAACCTTTTAGTTTTTGAGAATATAATATAGTCACATCATTTCCCCCTACCTTTTCTTCCCTCTACCCCTTCCCATGTACTGCCCCCACATGCTCTCATTCAAATCCATTGCTCCTTTTTCTCTAATTGTTACTACATACATACATGCATACATACATACATACATACATACATACATACATACATACACAAATATATGCATGCGCCTGTTCTTAAATATACAAATAAAACCTGGGCAGTCTATAGAAAGTTATCCATATGCATGTGTGTTCAGAGCTAACCATTTGGCATTGGGTAACTCCAAATTGTTGGGTTTTTTTGGCTATTTTCTCTTTTGGGGGGCCCACCACCCAGCTCCCAAATAAACACAGAGGCTTATCTTAATTATGAATGCTTGGCCTTAGCTTGGCTTATTTTTACCAGCTGTCCTTAAACTATCCTGACTACCTTTTGCCTCTGGGCTTTCCCCCATTCTCTTAACTTCTGTAAATCTTACTCTTACTCCATGGCTTGCTGTGTAGCTGGATGGCTGGTCTCTGAAGTCTCCCTCCTTCTCTGGCTACTTCCTGTCTCCTCCCAGATTTCTTCTTCTGTATATTCTTTCTTTCTGCCTGCCAGCCCCACCTATTTCTCTCTCCTGCCTCACTATTGGCCGTTCAGTTATTTATTAGACCATCAGGTGTTTTAGACAGTCAAAGTAACACAGCGCCACAGAGTTAAACAAATGCAACATAAATAAAAGTAACACACCTTAAAATAATATTCTATAACAAATTGGTGTACTTCTCTCTGAGAAAGACTATCCCATTCTCAGCACTCTTTAGGGGCTTGTTTTTCTTTGTCTAGGGTTGAGGCCTCTTAAGCTTTCCCCCTTCCATGTTAGCATATCTATTGGTGTTATTCTGGTTCACATCAGGTTAACTATCCATGTTGATGAAACTTCATGGGTATAGCTTCTCTGATATTTCTTCTAGGAGACACAATCTCTCTCACACAAATTTCCTGTTCCTCTGGCTCTTACAATCTTTCTGCCCTGCTTCCACAAAGATCCCTAAGCCATAGGTGCAGGAGAATCACGTTTTTTAAAATAAAACGTGGAAGACTCCTTTCAGTTTCCAAGTTCTTAATCTCATTTTCAAAGTCTCATAAGAAGGAGAATATTTTTCCCTGGTCTTGGAATTGTGCAGTTAAAAAACAAACAAACAAACAAAAACCTGGTTTCTTTCCCAGTCCATCCTAGATTCTTTTCTTCTCCTATAATCTTCTTCAAATTCCTACCTTTCCTGATTTTTTTGAAATTGGATACTACAAACAGATATGCCACTGAGGTCACATTTTACTTCAGCCAAATTTACAAGGAAAGCATGTTCCTGTGCACAGGGGACCATGAAGGAATTTTGTATACATAATGTACAAATGCAGATTTGAACCTCATTTTAGAATCACTCAACTCGGCTGCCAATCAAACAAGACCAAGGACTGAGACAACACTGAGCAAGGGCAGAGGGGCAGGTTCTATGGGAAACTTATCTGTGGCAGAGTGGGAAATGAAGGCATTCTCTACTGGGAATATCTGCTGATATGTAGTCACAATCCTGTGTATTTCACCTGGTATTGGCACTGCTGAGACACGAAAATGGGAACCAGAGCTTGAGGATCAAAGCTTTGTCATAACAGGAAAGAAGCAGAAGTAGACACGTGGCTAAATCATTGGTTTTTAAAAGAAACTTCACTTTCAAGACATGGCACATGCTATACTTTGGAAAAATCCTTATGTTGAAAGTTGTTCCACAGGGTACCACTATTGGATGCTGGTGCAACTGTTACAAAGTTGGCTGATATGGGAAGAAAGTAGGTCCTCAGGAGTGGACCTGGAGAAAGTTTTGGGACTACAGACTAATTTCTTCTGTATTTTCACTTCCTGGCATCTGTGTAGTACACAGTCCTCTTCCACTATCATGTGCTATGCTATCGCTGGCCCAGAACAGTAGGCCCAAAAAACTCTAGACTTAACTTTCCCAACTTCTGGTATTTTGTTACAATATCACAAAGCCAACTGATATAACATGTATAAATTGGTCTCAAAGAAATAATTATAATCTCTGCATAGAAACTTCAGAGACAAACTACAAATTTTAATTGATTTTATTTATTTACAAAACTTAAGTTACTATTACATGGAATACAGAATAAGACAGCTAGTCTCCTGATTTCAAGGCAGAGTTTAGTGAGTGGGTTAGATACTGGAACACATGTAACGGAGAATAGATACTATATTTTAGAGTAGGTAATTGACAACTGCCAACTGATTAGTTACAATTAATGTAAAACATCCTGGTGACTTAATTTCTTAAATAGAGTAATTTGAAATATTTTAATATGTTTTTACTTCAGTTATATAAAATGAATTATAATTTTGATCACTATATATTGTTATTTAGAACTGCTTGATTATAACAATCCTATTCCATACCACTTAGTTACATGTCCTAGACTAAATCATTCATGAAAAATAATGAAGATATACATATATATTATACCTTATTATTTCTATAAAAACATTTAAAGTAAATCAATAGCTTAGACTCAAAGCATCTCATTTAATTAGATTAATTAATCTAATTAGATTAGATTAATAAGAACTTCAGTTTTTTCACTCTAGCAATGACAAAGGAGTGGTTAGCATATGAATCATTGTCAGCACTACTCATATAGGAGTATGGAGAATTACAACTCTCCATTATAATAGATACAAGCAAGATACTACTTGCTGTTGTAAACCAAGTAATAACCCCAATCAGACATTTTTTTGGAACTTACATCATAAGGTACTTATCTTCAGGAAGTATAATATTCATCTTTGGATCTCTAAAACTTCAGGTATATTAGCTTGTACAAGCCAGTGTAGGTGATCAATATATTTATAAAGTAGATATGGACACTTGCTTCAGCACCATGGAGGAATAAGATGCAGCAGCTATTATCTCCCCAAAATCATTAAGTCCCCCTCTTTTCTATCCAAGACATTTTATTGAAAAGAAGATAAAGACTCTCAAACACGTGACAAAACCAGTTAAAGAGGATACTTTTAGAAGATGAAGATCAGTCAAGAATGGGATATTTGGCAGTGATAGTGTCTAGGCAGAGACGCAGGGAAGATAAGAGTACCAGGAAATACAGACAGGGGAAGGCTAGGTGTTAGGGAGGAGTGGCAGATACAAAGCACTGATCGCAGATATTGGTGATGGACTCAGAACTTGAAAGAGCAAGCTTCAGACAAGCCAGCAAAAGAAAGTGGAAGATGAAGAATATCTGTGACTGGGAAGCTACAAAAACATTCTGGAAAACTAAGACTCAGACACATGTCATATAGAAAAAATGAAATATTTACATAGACGATGGGCACGTGAAGAAATCACAGTAGAGTACGTGAAGCTCACACTTGTAAAAATTCAGGAAAAGTTAGCATTTGGTGGCTACTTTGAAAAACATGAAAAAAACACATTTGGTTTTGAAAATACTTGTTTTTGCATAGCATATTCATGAGTACATTTGCATTATTTCCAAAATTCATATAAACCACCCCAAAGATTCAAGAATCTAGTGATTTCAAAGATCACCTACATTATTTGCAAAGAACACAAAGCACTGATGTTCTATCTTAAACATTGTCTATTATCCTATCATATGTCCCCTTCATAAATAAACCAGTAATTTTGGTTACTGGATTGCTTTTCCTTGGAAATTTAAGGAAATAAAAATAAATGAACATTTCATAAAGATATTTGGAGACGTTTCTATTTGTCATATGGTTTAAAGCCCACACTGACTAGAGTGGAAATAAAGAAAATTAGACTCTTACAAGCTATATGTATACTAAACTACTAATTCCAGGGTGCTACTGAAGAAATCATTTTGTAAGAATATTTGCTTGAATTTTGTTCTCATCTCTAGGAATCTGGCAGAAGCAAATAGATACAGCGACTTTCATTGCCTGTTAATATAAGACAATTTATAATATAGCCTGGGGCTGGAAAAGGCAGATGCTGTCATGTTATAATAAGACTAGAGTTATTAGTTATTTGTTTCCTATAAATAAGGTCAAAGTTATGTTAATAGAAGTAATATGACTTTCTCACAAAGACCAGATGGGGACCTTGGAAATTTGTGAATCATCAAAAAGGTAGCCATTGGGTGTGTGTGTGTGTGTGTGTGTGTGTGTGTGTGTGTGTGTGTGTCCACTTTGAGATACTTCTGGGCTGAAGTGAAGCATTCTGCCACACTCTGTGATCTGTTTCCTCTCTCTAAATGGGAAGGTCTTCATTAAATTCCCTCAACACAGCCAGCAGATAAGGAAGTCCTAAAACCCTTTTTTTCTCTTCAAATTGGAAGAAAAGCTGGCAGCTTACAGAAGATGCCTCCAATTACAAAGCTGGAAAGACAGTGATGACTGAAAACAAGGTTTCAGGGAATCTTGAATGTGTATATGTGAATGGTAGTGATTCAAGATAAAGGGGAAAGAAGTTACTGAGAGAACTGAAGGAAAGGAACAGACAGGGGAGAGGCTGATGAGTTTGACATCCACATTTGACAGCTATCCACTGTGCATCTGTGACTTGCTTCCTGTCATGGATCCTGTTGGGAGCAGCCAAATAGCTAGAGCACCTCAACCTCCATTCATGCAACTTTGAATAAGAAGTATATTAGTTTTATTTTTGTTGTTGTGATAAATACCATTACAAAAACCAACTTTCAGGAGAGGAGGAAAGCAAAGGGAGCCAGAGCAAAAGCTCAAGGAAGGAACCTGGAGAGAGGAACTGAGGCAGAGACCATGAAGGGATGCTGCTTACTCGCTTTCTCTCATTGCTTTCTCAATTTGCCTTCTTATACAACACTGGCTATCATTCCTGGAGTGGCACCAACCACAGTGGACTCGGTCTATCCATATCAATCATTAAGAAAGATATGTCCACAGGCCAATCTGATGGAGGCAATTCCTCTGTTGAGGTTCATTCTTCTCAGATGACCCTAGTTAGTGTCAAGTTGACAAAAACTAACCAGCAGAGGTAGCTTTGGGTCAACTACCTGAAACACAAAGTCCCTTATTAATAATTAGTACAGAAAGAGGAGCTTAGAGTACAGACTAGCTGTATCAATGTAGTTGGAATTTTTTCTGTGTCCTACCTGGTCCCGTGGCTGCTCAGACCAAATAAACATACAGAAGTTTATATTATTTTTAAACTATGGCCATGGCAGGCTTCTTGCTAGCTAGCTCCCATATCTTAAATTAATCCATTTCTATAGATCTAAACTTTGCCACATGGCTTGTGGCTATCAATACCTTTACATCTTGCTTTCCCTGGTGGTGGCTAGCAGCGTCTGCCTGCCCCACTCTCCTTTCTTCTCTATCTCTGTTGGATTTTCCCACCTGGCTCTATGCTGCCCTGCCATAGGCCAATGTAGCTTTATTTATTAACCAATCAGAGCAACACATATTTATAGCATACAGAAAGACATTCCACAGCATTCCCCCTTTTCTATCTAATCAAAAAGGAAGGCTTTAACTTCAACATAGTAAAATTACATATAACAAAACAGTTATCAAGCAAGAAACATAGTTACAATATCTAGTCCACTTATATTTGGTAAATTTAAAGAAAATATTCTATTTATCCTATATTTGTGAGTCCAAGGTTTCATATCTACCTTATCTCTTATCATAACCAAGGAAAACCATAATTATAACTAGTCTTCAACTACATCAAAGACCTCAGAAGGATACAATATTATCTGGGTAAACAAGAAGAGCATTGTAAGCAACTTCCAAAAATCTAGAATGACAGAGACAGCTGCCTGCCTGGACAGTCATCCAAGGTTCCTCTGCAATGTTGGGGCATCCTTCTTCAGTCTATAGGCCTAGAGTATCTCAGTCACTTTTCTCTGTGTCCTGTGGAATGTCTGGCAGTTTCTTCTGTGAAGCAGGAACCTGAAGGACAATCTTGCTGTGCAAAGTTCAGTGGTCACCTTTCTATGGGTCCTGCATGTCCAGTTTAAACAACATATTGTCAATCAGTCGATGTAAGGGCACTTTTTTGTTCAGTGGCTTACTTTTGCCATGAAGAAGATAAACTCCATACGGAATGTCTTTGGTGCCCATCATTTTTCTTGAAGTAGTTGGTGCTGCCAGTAGCAGATGTGTCTCATTGTCCAGAAATGTCTAAGTTTTTAAAATATTTTAAATGCTATATTCTGCAGGCCTTCAAAATGTTTGAAGATGACCTACCTAATTGAAATATATCTATGTATACCAAGAAAACCCAGCTAACATGAGTATAAGTTTGACTATCATAGAAGACTAATTATTAATCTGTATTTCTTAATTATCCATTACAATTTGAAATGAGCTGTACAAACATAATACCTTAAACAAGAGTAGAAATGTACATATAGTATAACAAAATTAACTTTAAATTTGTTTCAATAAACTAAAATCTATAGCAATGTAAAACGTTTTAAACAAGTTGCTCTTTAAAAGTAGATTCAATAGTCTACACTTTCATCCTATCATATCTATATCCTACATTTCTATATTATATCATAGTCATAAACATACTTTGATAGCCTTCTAAATGTGATTAACTGACAACAGAGTGAGATCTACCCACAGTTGGTATCAAGCAGCTAAAGACTTCCACTTAAAAAAGAACAACAGTGGACATGCTAAAGTAGGAGTATGAAAGCCCATGGGGCCTCAACCTTACACAAAGAACTACAAGCCGCTAAGTAATGCTGAGGCTGGGAGCAACATTCTTCTCCAGGGAAGAGCACACCAATGGGCTACTAATGGTCAGCTCTGAAACATTCATACAAGTACTATGACTCAGACTGAGCAGGTTTTGTTTAGGAATATATATATGTATGTTTGTACACATATATGTATGTAACAACAATTAATGAAAAAGAGGCCATGAATTTGAAAGAGAATAAGGAAGTGTGTGTTATAGGATTTGGAAGGATAAAAGAGAAGGAGGGAATAGTGTAATTATATTATAATATAATAATAATATAATTATA
>CABHPR010143845.1:56384-84310 GCA_902168415.1 Peromyscus melanophrys | reverse complement strand
GGGGGAAGGGAATTCAGGTGGATCTTCCACCAGAACATCCCAGACTCTTTGGGTATAGGGATGCCAGGGTGCCAGAGGTTGAAGTGGAGCTCCCACCCAAACATTCCAGACTCTTTTATTTATTTTATTTTATTTTATTTGTTTTGTTTTGTTTTGGTTTTTCAAGACAGGGTTTCTCTGTATAGCTTTGCGCCTTTCCTGGAATTCACTTTGTAGACCAGGCTGGCCTCGAACTCACAGAGATCTGCCTGCCTCTGCCTCCCTAGTGCTGGGATTAAAGGCGTGTGCCACCACCGCCCAGCTTCAGACTCTTTGAGTATGGGGGGCCGGTTCAAGTCTGGCTACTTCCTGACAGCATGGGACAATGTGGGGAAGGGAGTAGATGGGAGTTGGTGGGCTCACATTCAGCAGGAGGTGTGAGGGGAGGGGCATTCAGTTAATGGTCATCCTGGAGACCTCGGGCATCTGTTTCTTGATGAAGCAGAGGGGGGAAGTTTCTAAGAAAAATAAAATAGCTTATTAACATCTGTCCTAGCTGTACTGCAAAGATGAATGCATAGAGCAGGGGAGCAGATAGGCCTTTCACTGGGACATCTTGGAAAACCGGAGGGTGGAGGGTCCCAGCTGCTTGAATAGGTGCCCACTTGAGCCTGGAGAGATGATACCAGCATGGAAGTCCCAGGAGCTTGGCAACCAAGGAGGTGGTACAGATCATAATATAAGGTCCTGTCCATCGGGGCTCAAGAGACTTAAGATCTAGCTTTTGAGGAATACTCTGTCTCCTGGGGAGAGTGGGGCAGGCTCAGGGGCAGTTGGGTGTGTTGGTGTTGAGTCAAGGAGATAGCTGTCAGCATGTGAATGGAGAAGGCACCTCAGAAGAGAGAGTTAGGGGAGATCCTCAGCCAGTGGGGGAGTTTGGGCCAGGAGGTGGTAATTGAGGAGGAAGGGCCTTCCATAAAGGCGATCAAAAGGGCTCAGGCATGTAGGAGAGTATGGGGTGGCCTGGAGTCAGGTAAGGCAATGGGAGAAGGGAGGGCCAAGATAACTCAAGTTCAATGGAGAGCTTGGTAAGCTGTTTGATGAGTCCATTGGCCTTCTCAACCTTTCCTGAGGATTGTGGGTGATAGGGAATGTGGAGGTTCCAGGAGATGTTGAGAACATCCAACATGAGATCCATGACACTTCCAATCCTCTCAGGATTGGTGTCCTCAAAGCTGGTGCAGAGGCTGACATATCTGGAGGGCCTCCTTTAAATGGACCTGTGAAATACTCAGGAGAGTGTGGTAGCCAAGATGAGTGTGGCCCCAAAGCATCTGAGACTACTGTGACCAAACAGAGGTGCAGGGCAAGCAGGTATAACCAGAAACGAGTGACGAGTGTGAGAAAAATCACTCTGCAAGAATGTAGGGAATTGTCAGAGTCTTCAGTGGGAAAGAATGGATCCCATTCCCTCCCCAACCCCCCCACCCCATGACAGAAATTGGTGAGGGAACTATAGGACCCAAATGAGATGTCAAAACCAAATAGGTAGCTCCCGTGTCCAGAAGAAAGTCAATGGACTTACCCGCCACCCTCAGTATCACCCTAGACTTGGAGAGGTCAATGGGATTCACCAGGTCTAGGCTGTGTCCGTCCTACACCAGACTTAGGAGTTCAAAGGCTGGAAGAGTCTCAGTTGCCAATGTTGGTGAGGCTGGACCTCCATGGCATGACATAGAGGATGAGCATGCACAGAGGCATTTAGATCTCCAGTGTCCAGGCTGTTGGCAGACAGGGCATGGCCTCCTGACAGGCTGCTGGCTGCATTTCTGGCAGAGTCGACTTGGGCTGAACTTCAGAGGGATGGAGCCTCACGGCCAACTTCCCTTGTCCCCCTTGTGAGGGCCCTGGTGGCCTCAGGGCAGCTGCTAAGGCTTGGGCTTGGAGCATATTCTGTTGCATCCTTGCCTGTCTCTTTTTGAGCATTATAAGTATTAAAAGCCATTTTCACCAATTCTTGTAGGGGAGTTTGGGGACCCCTCCTCAACCTTTTTTAATTTCTGTAATATCTGACACTGACTGAGAAATAAAATGGGTGAGAAGGCAGGAGTCTGGTGAGACTGAGTATGAGAAGAAACCAGGGAAGATTTAGGGGCCTTAGGCCAGTGTATAGAAGGAAACCAAGATGTAGGTTGAGGCATTGAGAGATAGTGGGGAGCAGTGGTGGGGGAGGGGAGGACAGGAAAGAGGGTAAAGAGGAGGAATTTGGTCTTCAATTTGTGGCCCCAGAGGAGGGGGTTGGGAAGGTAGAGTTTAGGGGAAGTATGGGAGGAGTCAGTGTCTCTACCAGTGAATGGAACATGTGGCCCTGTAGAAGAGGGTTGGTCAGGTAGACTTCTGGGGAAGTGGGGGAAGGGGCCAGTGTCCCTGGCAGCATGGTCAGAGTAGAATTTTTAGGATCCCAATTCCCAGATAGGTGGGAATCTGGAGGTTCCATGACCCTAGCCAACAAGACCAGTCCTGTGAGACATTGGCCTCTATAGGAAGGGCAGGAACGCAAAACCCAAAAACCGTGGACATAGGGCAGTTTTGTTGAATTGTATCAGATAGCCCCAATTTGATTGGATTTTGTAAAAGACCCCACAGGGGCATTTGGGGATCAGACTTTGGATGGCGAGTGCCGTTTCTCAAGTCTATGACAAGGACCTGAAGCCTATCACAATGCATCCACTGCCGTTAAGTCTTGGGTCAAATATGGGGGGTGAAGGGTGGGAAATTCCCTTTAACAGAACGTCTTCTGGAGAACGGGTCCCATCGAACAAAGGGAGCCCTTTGCTCTGGAATAGGTTCAGGGCCTGGCATGGCTGCATCTTTGGCAGGACACTCCAAAAAACAAAGAGGCCCTAGGCCTCCTAGGCAATGACTTGGAAAGGAAACCTACCCAGACGAGAGTTGATCTTAGTCTGGCAGAGAGAGCAGGTGTCAGGGAGAGGGGTGTTTTCCCACCGTGCAGCCCTGGGTCCGTGGGGAAAAAATCAGCACCCCCCCCTCAGTGGGACCTCCAAATGATCAGTTTTTTGCACCCTGATAAGCCTCTTTGTTGATGTAGCAATCCAAATCAGACCAAATTAGGAAAAGCCCAGGTTTAATGAGTAAAGCATTCCTGGGTGATTCCCCAGCCCCACAGAGAGGAGATGGGGACAAGAGACCAGAAGGACGACATGTCTGTTTTCTGGGATGCAGCTTATATACTCTGTGGGAATGGTCTTGAGCCTCTCTGGGGGAGGGGAGTTGAGGTGGATCTTCTACCAGAACATTCCAGACTCTTTGGGTATTGGGATGCCAGGGTGCCAAGGGTTGAGGTAGAGCTCCCACCCAAACAATCATAATTATTTTGCAATTACTATACCCAAATGTCAGAAAGCACTAGTTTTTCACTCTTGTGAGCCATTTTACTATTCATGGTGTCAACACTGAATAGTAAACTCTAGAAATAGAGTTTTTATAACTTTGAAGTTTTGCATTGTTCTTAATATTTGGAAAAAACCTTGTGCCATCCTTCATGATTCTGTTCAGGTCATGACTCATTCTTTACCCAACTGATCCAGGTTGTATATGCTATGCTCCAGTTACTCATGTAGCAACCATCATGGTGCTTAAGGTCAAGCAATAACTTTTAACTTAACAATAAATGCAAAAGACAATATAATGTTGTTAAAAACTCAGATATTCCAAAGAGAACTGGAAAGTAATTCTAGTTAGTGGAAAGGGAAAAACACAATACATATTAAGTACGAAAGAAACTGTATTTGGATATCAATTATTACAATATGTTGTTATAATTATGTCATTATATATTGTCAATATTTTATTATACTACTTATAAATCATATTTTATCATAGTATGTATACATAGGAGAGGAAATTACATTTACAGTTCAGTACAATTGCTTGTTTCAAGAATTTTTTCAGTGTCTTGAAAATTATCCCACAAAAAGAGAAGAATTTCTGCAGTTATGTTTTCAATAAAAAGATACTATGTGCCCTGGTCAGATGAATGCACTTCTGACATGTAAGCACAAATTAATACATCATTTTTCAACCCCCTCATTTTAGAACATTGTATAGAGTAAACCTAAACCTAATTTATCAGTTTTTTACATGAGATTAAAATTAGACTATACTGTATTATACAGTTAATTTCTATCATAGAGTCTGTTGATTAAGGTATATGAATGCTGAGCTAGTAGCCCACTTCCAGATAGGCATGAAGAAAGATATAAGAAGGGCTTTCCCCTGTACACTGTGAGCTGATTGTGGAAGAATAAACCCATTAAGAGACTTACTCATTCACTGGGTGATCTGTGTTCTTCCTTCCCCAGATTCTGGAAGAGTAATTTGAGAATGATTATATTATATCACAAAAACATTTGCTGTACATTTCCTTAAACCATGTTTATGTCTTAAATGTCTTTAAATTTTTTATTACATTTATTTATTTGTGTGTGTGTGTGTGTGTGTGTGTGTGTGTGTGTGTGTGTGTGTGTTGTCCATTAGCACCTAAGCCCCACAGCTTATGTATGGAATTCAAGAGACTGATCAGTTCTTTCCTTATACCCTGTGGATTCCAGGGCTCTAATTGGGTTCCCAGGCTCCATGCAAGGTGCCTTTATCCAGTCTATCAGGCCTTAAAAATTTCATATGATAATACAATCCATATGGAAATCAGAAAATTAATTTACATAAATTGTCAGATAATCTTATATATAAATATTCAAAACTGGTCTGCTGTTTCTTCCCCTAGTACTTGCAACTGAAACTACAATTTCATGGGTCATTAGCAAATGAGCTACCACTATGATACATGTGTGCAAGTATGTATGATACATGTTTATATTGAGACTGGGTTTTACTAAGTTACCCAAGCTAACATTGAACTCACTGTGTAGCCCGGGAAGGTCTGGAGCTTATGATTCCTCTATCTCAACATTCTTGAGTAGCTGGAGTTACAGATCCATGCTGCCATATCCAGATGAAATTATCCTTTAAATTATTATTTTGTGGTCTAGAATCCATTCAAGAAATAGGCATTGCATTTCATAGCATATATGTTTAGTAATATTTAACTGGCAATAGTTCTTTTTATCTTATTTGTCTATGGAGATCTGTATGTATATGAAGGAAAAAAGTTACTTTCTATGAAAGAGATTGGGACTTGGATACTAAAGGAGGTTAATGGGAAATGAATATGATAAATAACTCAGACTAGAACAAGTATTATTTATAATAACATATCTGTGATAATATACTTATTTTCAAAATAGTAAGTACTAGAGAATTCCACGTAGTGTTTAATTTAAAAATACTCTGTTATCCATATATGTTTTATAACTATAATTCAGTGAAATTGGAGAAGTTTAGAGATGATGGACTTGGTTCATCCATTTCTTTTGTGGATCTAAATTATAGATGATTTTTGATCTATCATTCAAAGCATGGATCTAATTTTATTTTCCATTTGGGCATAGGACACTTAAAGATAGAGATGCATAGAAAAGAAGGACAACGAAGGAGAAAAGAAAAAAAAAAGTACAGTTTTCATAAGAAAATCACAGGAAGGGTTTGCAAGCTTATCTGAGAATTAGCCTGAAGGAGTTTTTATGGTTGAAGATATTTTAGCAAACACTGAGAGTACCTCCCTTCCCTTGAGGAAGTCGTCAGTAAACTATGGTCCTTCAAGTCTCCCTAACACACTACAACAAAAATATTCCTCTTGGTTATCCAGTCTTATTCTAAGAGTGTTCCCTGTAGCAATATTGGTGGGGAGCAAGGATATAAAATATTTTTTGTTATAATCCACAGGCTTTATGTAAGTGTAACTACAGCTGTGCTTAAAAATGTTAGGTTCCCAGCAACACCAAGTGCTACTGACAAAGAAAACAACAGAATTTATAAAGACTCTAGTAGTTTAATGAAAAATCTGGCTTTCTTATGTCACTGAAATATCTATATTAGAAAACAATAATTATTACATTAATAGAGGTCACTTGGAATCTTCATAAAACATCTTAGAAATCAAATGCATTAAATTCACAGTCCTTTGTTTCAACAAAAGATAATTAATGCATTCTTTCAACTGTTGAGACAATAGAGTATACAAAATATCTTTAATAATTTAAAAATGAGTTATGAAATCATTTTAATTTTCTCTATCTCTTTGACTCTCTCTCATTACTGTACAACTCTTTCAGTCAGGGTCAAGACCAGGCCATTAGTTCAATTCTTTATCTTAAAGATTAAACATGTTCCAATTATCACTGAGAGAAATTAATTTTCTCTGTGAATGGTTATGAAAATATTTCCTACCTTGTTCTGTTCTCGTCTTTCTTATGTTTCCTGTCTTAAAAGTTACTTAGGCAGTGAATAGCCATTTTGTTAATATATGCCATTTCCCAACTAATATCTCTTGAGGACTGTACTCAACATGTAATAATTATTTTTGCTATTTTCATATGAATGAGTAGAATACATATTTAGTGCCCCTGACATAATGCTGTAGGCGATTTCAAAAGACACTGATAGTTATATTTCCAAAGCAACTTTTTTTTTAATTCAACAGAATTTACAAATTTTCCTTTTGTGTGCCTGATGCCCCAGGTATGTAAGTATAAAAAATAAAAGCTCAAATTTGATTACTAGCATTGAGGATCTCAATGGAAGGTACAATGACATCTTTCAGCTTGTCAGAAAGGCAGCCATGCCAAGCTCACAGTGGTCAGTTCTCAGAAGCATATCCTGTTAGCTCAGAAACACGGACCAAGCAGGGGACTCTGGAATATCGGTGCAGGGATGTGTGGGCTTGACAGAGACAAATAGAATCAGGGCTTTCAGCTGATCAAGGACAAAGGGACAGTGAAGCAGAAGCCCACTTAGCTTTCTCCTGTATCTCTTAATGATGTGAGCAGAGACTTAATTCTTTGAAGTTACTGATTTAAGAAGCAGAAGAGCAAAGGGAGCTTTTTTTCTTGATCTGATCCCTGTTATTAAAGGAAGCAGAGGAGATAAAACACTTTCTATTTTTATCGATTGATGTATTTTGAGGTCAGTGTTTTAGTCTGTTCATCTATATCTTGCCCTTTGCCCTCATTTCAAAGTTCTTATTCACTTCTGATTAGAATTTCAATTAATTTGCTGAAATACCCTTTAACTGATTACAGTTAACTGTTTCCAACCTGAGGGAAACTTGGTCTTATTTCAACAATTTTCAATATTTTGCACACCAATTGATGTCATAATCTAAAAGTCCCAGAAAAGTTATTGGACTAAATTAATCTAGGGTGACACCTGTAGTGATTTAAATAAGAATGGCTACATAGGCTCATAGATTTAGATAGTGGGTCATCAGGGAGTCACACTACTTAAGAAGGATTAGGAGGTATGGCCTTGCTGGAAGAAGTGTGTTACTAGGGGTGGGCTTTGAGGTTTCAAAAGACCAAGCCAGACCCAGAGGCTCGCTCTCTTCCTGCTGCTGGCAAATTTGCATGTAGAATTTTCATGTACATCTCCAGCATCATGTCTGCCTCTGTGTCTGCATGTTCCCCACCATGATGTCAGTATACTAAGCCTCTGACACTGTAAGCATGACCCAATTAAATGCTTCTTAAAAAAAGAGTTGTCAATGTCATGGTGTTTCTCCACAGAAATAAAACAGTGACCAAGACACACCCTTTCCAGTAAGTAATTAAGAAACCTGGACGTTTTTTACATGAGAAAGATTAACATATTCTCTAATATCACTCAAGCATATTTTTAAAGGGATGTGTTTTCCTCTCCTTTTCTTTTACTTCCCAAAATGTCCTTGTCCTACTGCTGTTCTAGGTGACAATGAATTAAACCTTCTTCTACACTAAGACCTCCAGCAACTTATTGTCATTTCTATGAATTATCAAGCCCCAAATGAGTTGTGACTTTGGTCCTCTCTGTCTTCCATGTGATTTTTTTTATTTAATTTGTTTTGCATCCTTTGCATGTAGCTAACATGTTTAAGGGAATCAACAGAAATGCATACAGTCATCCATAAATATTTGAGTCTCACATGATATTTGTGTGAAGGAGTTACATTTGCTCAATGTTTGGAAAATGAATATTTTCAGAACATAGTTGTGTTGCTGTGCCAAGTTGTCAGGTATCTTGTCTTAAAAGTTCAATATCAAAGACCAGTACCTCTCTGAAGCCAGTTTCCAAAATGTTCTCATGTCTTCTTGCCCTGTTCTATCTTCAGACTATTGCACACTTTATCATACAGAATAACCCAAGGTTCTTTTTCTCTATATTTAGCTCTAAATTATTAATTCCAACTGGTGCCTCAGTTACTATTACAAACAACTTATTATCATTAACACTATTCAACAGTGACTTATTTTCCTAAAGCAGCATATTTAGAACAAATATTAGCGTTGGAACAATTCTTTAAAAGTTAAATACTACTCATTAAGGTGACCAACGTGCCCAACATTGTCAGATAACATGCAGGGTTATTTTTCTCTTTAATATTGGTTTCTTATTTTAAATGGCTTTTAATATAAATTAAGTTTATAAAAATGCACGTGTAGTAATTTTTTGTTTTCTTTATTTGCAGTATTCACTTGACTTTTAACCTGAGGGACAGCAACATCTTTCTTTTTTAACATTGCTGATGAATTTACAGCACAACTACCAATATTATTAGCAGTATCATCCATGAGGTACAGTAAAATAGATTCTCACCTAAAGGAGAATGAGACTCCATTAAGTATTTTGAATTCAAATACACTGTATAAGAGAAACAGTTGTCTCTGGAAGCAAAGATGTATTTTCTAAATTAAGAATATATATATGTATATATGTATATATATATATGTGTGTGTGTGTGTACATATATATCACATATTATGTATATTACATGCATATATATTCTATTAAAAACCATATTCCCACCTCACTGTTTTACTCTGTTGTTTCTCAGAACTGTTCATGGTTTTTTATCAGGATGCCACTGATGCTTCTACATCTGGTATGCATCCTAAAGCAGTGACCTGTTGTTATCTAGATATGAAAAGGACTCGTATTAAGCACATAAATCTAAGTCCAATGTCCATATTTTAATATAATCCTTGGTTTCATTTGTAGCCAACTGTTAACTTGGGGATATGATAACTCAAATAAAACTAGTTATATATACTCACATGATAGAATAAACCCTTTTGGTAATGGAATCTACTTCTTAATTTAATCTTCAACTTTATTGTACATGCACATATGACAATAAAGGAGAAATGCAACTGTCTAACAGCTCAAAAGAGTGTTATGTAGGAGTCTAGGTTTAAAGGGATGTATAGGGAATAAAATGTTCAATGCATAGTATAAACTTATACGAAATTAAATACACCTAATTTAAAAATTTCTCAGTCTATAATTTCCAAAAATTGGAGAATTATATATTGGAATTGAGTACAAGTCATCAGAGTAACATTTGGAGCATTATTTAATTTCTAAAAGTTTTAATTTCTTCAACTGTAAAACTAGACAAACACATTTCTAAGGACTATCTTATATGTAATATATCTATCTAATAAACTCATAAATAAATAAAAACTGGAGTTATGGGACTTTCGAGACCTACAATATTCCAATCTGTATTAAAATATGTTTGCTTGACCACAAAAATATTGAGAACGAAAATCTATCTGAAACTTTTTGTTACAAAATTATTTAATTTTAGGAAGTTCCAAATGTTTCTTATACTTTAAAATCATGTTTCCTCTTACCCTCACTGGGTTATGTTGATAATCTCAGCCTTGTGAATGGCAGCAAAGCATAAAACAAAGATGATTAAAGCATTAACTGTGTTCTTAAGGACTGCTGAATTTCCTGGGAGACATATAATGAAATTATGAACAAAGGAATAATGAAAGTGTGAAACAGTATTTCTATGCACATTAACATCATCATATAATGACTTCTATGATAGGCTATTAAAAGGAAACTTTATAGGTGGGAAAGAATTCAGATAGCTTTTGCAATATAAAATATGATATCTGGTGAAAAAAGAGTAAAAGACTATTTGCAACAGAGTAATGAACAGATATGGTGACATGTCATTGAATTTATGCTCTTGTATGCAACTAATTAGATAAACATGACAAATGAATTTTGCAACCACAAGTAAACTAGATAAGTGCTTACCTGCAGTCTTTAATTATTCAGCAACATTTTGAGCTCCTGATACCTTTACCAAAGATTTATTCCAGCATTGAAAATAAATTTAATGGATGCTTCATTATATTATATATTAACTGTAAAAAAATTAAACTCACTGTGTCTTAATAAGATTCAACAACATAATGATGAGAGAGTTCTTTAGAGGTAATCTGTTATTATGACCACTGTTTTATCATTTCATTTACACAAGCACTCAGTATTAGCTGTTTTTCTTGTTGATTCTGAATGGCAGATAGCTTTCTGTTGTGGTCTTGTTACCTTAGCTACACACATTTATAATATTCAGTTATCTTTGGCACCACCTCTCCCTTCAATTCATTCTAAATTAATGTTTCAAAATCACAATTTTAATCCTATTATTATCCTTACTTATAACATTTTGTCACATCCCATTCTCAAAAAAATACAAATAAATAACTATAAGATAAATACTGAGTCCTTAACAGTGTTCTCCCAGTTGTGTTGACAGAATTACCAAAATGGGAGAATCTAAGGTATGAGAAGTTTAGACCACCATGAGTGCTGGTGTACACCAGCTAGTACCATCTGGATTTCAATGATAATTCAGGAGTCAATTTTGTAAATCTTTAACAACTGCCTAGTGTTTTAAAATCATGACAACCACAACTAATCAGTCAGGCTTTTTATTTATTAACATGCAGGACTGTGGTAGAAAATACAGAAATATATGTTTAAATTGATGTAAACTTTACAGGGGTGGGACCATGTAGATAACATATACCATTCAAGGAAACCAAGGCAACTAGCTGTGTCTCCTGGGTGGTAAGAATCACTTGTTGTTACTAAACATCCTGAAAGCTGAACTCAGATGATGGGGAATTGTGCCAGAGTCACAGGTGCACCAGGAAGATTCTGCACCCTCAAAAGACCCTGACTTCATTATAGTATCATTTGGTCCACTCTGAGGGCTTCTTAAGAGGAGCATGGAAAGAAATATCTAAACTCTTTGTTGTTTAACATCCTTGCAAGCACTGATCCTAACAAGTTCTAATCCACAATGATAAGGGGAGGTAAAAAGTTCACCTTATTTCATAAATGTACCATTGCCCCTCCTTTCACACACACACACACACACACACACACACACACACACACACACACACACACACCTTTACAGTCCACAAAACAGAACCCAATTGAACATCCACAGGTCCCCTACTCCTCCATGCATTGGTAAATATGAGCATCTTTGTATTGTACTACCATTTTCTTTAAAGCAAATTTGTATTGTCTGTACTCTTGTTTTATGACTACATTCTTTCCTTTCAGAAGACAAAAATGGAGGAGAAACCATCTTGGCAATCGAGTCAGACATGATTGAGTTGAAAATCTATCACAGTAGAAAAAGAGAAAATGTTACCCAAGAAACCAGAATGCCAGGAAGAATGCAGAAAAGTGCAGTCAGCAGGTAAGAACTTAGTATGCAGGAAGAACTTGAAAGGGAGTGATACTAGGTACATATGACTTGTAAAACAGAACTAGACCGTGTTTTATCAGGAGAAAATGATTTAGAAAAGAAATTTATTGAGATCAGAAGTTTCAAAAGCAGATAGATGGCACTCAGTTTCAGTCATTGGACTTGAAAGTATAAAAATGAGGTAGGATGGTCTTCCTACCTTATGCATGTGGGTAAACATGCACACATTGCACACACACACAAACCAGTAACATTTGTGTCAAGGGAAAACATTACTCTTAAATGTTCTCAGTGTGGACACTATAAAGAAATGCTCAGTATAAAAGATCCTCTTTAAACCCACAAGTATGTACACATACACACAGATACAGTCACATACATGTACACACACATTCACACAAATAAAGTCACATTCACACATGCACACAATTATATACGTACTTTCAAACTGCAGATAAGTAATGAATATAAATTTTTCTATGATATTTAAGAACATTTATAATTAATTTGTTTAACATCCTTTCTTTCACCCCAGAGATGTTTATCTAGCACCACCTTATAAACATGCACATTGAGCAAAACAGAATTAAAAATAGAAAGTCCTTACGTATAGAACTGTAGACATGAATACAATTAAAATGTTGGTATAATTAAGAATTTTAACTGAAGAACTTCATGCTAAGGCTGCATATCCTTAATCATGTGCCATCTTACATATTTATGCAGTAGTAAAAAATAAAATCATGTGTATCAAAGAAAGACTGATATATCCCAAAGCTAAGTAAAAATAACTACAGTTGCATCCAAATTAGTGCATAAAAATTTGAAAATGAAATAAAATATATAATGGAAGCATTTATTTACTAGGTTGATTATTCAATTGTGATTCTCATTTTAGAAGATTTCCTGTTGTTTGTTGGTGTCTCTGATTTGTTTGGTCTGAACTGGTAGGAAAATCTGAGGCATATCTCACTAGAAGAGTCTCTTCCACATTATGCTTCCTCTTATAATGGGCTGGTCCAGGGTTACTAACATGGATACAGGGTAGCATACCTGCCTTACAGGATTACAGGGTAGCATAAATAGATAAATACAGGTTAGCCAAGGAATTCTAATATACTTCCATTTTATTTCTTAGAAAAGGAGAATGTGTAATAAAAATTTCAGTTTATCATTACATCTAAGAATTATGCTACCTGATAAAAGAAAAATACAGTGAAATAAAGGTAAAAGACAAATTGAAAAGAAAGAAGAGAGGAAGAGGCAAGGGCATGAATGGGGAAGTAAAGGGGGAAGTGTCAGGTTTGGAGGGGATGATAGGATTAAAGAGAGACTTTCAATAACACATCAGACCTTCAGAGGCATTCATTGCTATTTTATATTTTCTCATCAGTCCTCATGTACTTGTATACAATCACAATCATTTTACAGTCTTTAAGTGGTCCTGACACTTCATTGGGCCTTTATGTATTTATAACAGGAAGATACTATGTACCAACAGAACAACAGCAACCTGTGTTCACATAGTATTTAAAAACTTGATAAGAAAAGTAATAATTCTAATTGACTGATAAGCCTGTCCATAATAATTACTTAGACATTTATATAGTTCATTAGCTATAAATTCGTTCCTATATTTTGCTCTCCATGAACACAATTATTGCTAAAGGATAAATTACAGTGAATGTGTCTTACTGAAAGATCAATATGACTGACTCTGTCGTAAATAGAAACTTTCTCAGGGGGATTGGTTTATGGCAGCCATTGTCTTGTGCAGGGGTCCTTTAAATCTTAGTCCTTTAGTTAGGAAGGGAAGCAGAGAAGGAATGGGAAGAATTGAGCTGTTAAAGCTAACTAGAGCTGATTCACTAACTAGAAAATCTTCTGGTCATTTGATGCTTAATTATGGAGCTATAAGCAGGACATTTGCTAATAGTGACTTTACTTATTTTAGATGTCAATACTTCCAAATACATGGAGTTGGGGTGCCAACTAAGTGAAAAATATAGTAACTCGGATCATGTTTGGAACATACCTACAGTATACTTATAAATATCTGAAATTGTATAAAATGTTATATAGATGAACTGTGTAAAATTGTTGATAATTTAAGCTTTCCTACTTGTTTCTTTTTGTTGTTGTTGTTGTTGCTTTTGAGACAGGGTTTGGTGCCTGTCCTAGATCTCACTCTGTAGACCAGGCTGGCCTCAAACTCATAAAGATCTGCCTGTCTCTGCTTCCCGAGTGCTGGGATTAAAAGCGTGCGCCACCAATGCCCGGCTTGCATTCCTACTTCTAAAGACTAACATATGTATGGGTTAATGTCTGAAGGTAGTTAAACTATGATAATCTAGATAACATTTAAATGTGATTACTGGCTATCCATCTCTCAAATGTGAAACTAGGCCCTGGATTAATTTGAGAAGTTGAAAAACACTTCTTCAAACCTCTTCCACATCCACAACATATCCCCATGTTCCATCAAAGCATAAATTAAAAAAAAAATCAATACAAAATATCAAAATCTTAAAGAGCAACTGTATCAACCATCCTTATTTTTCTAGTCCCCAAGTTTCATACAACAGAATTCTAAGTACGTATAGGCTAGTGCTCTCAAACTTCATGGACACGTTATTTTCCTTAAATAGAACCACATTTCCTACTCTTTTCTTCAAAATTATTAATAAGAAGCTGTTCAGTGCAGTGGGAATAGAACGGCCCCTTACCTGACTTTTCATCTCAGTCCTGATTTTATTAAAGCCTGTCTAAACCTGCGTTGTTGTTAACCAACTTCGCGGAGGCCTAGTTTAATGCTGTAGTAAAATAATAGTCACAATTTGCATTCTGTTACAAGAAATGAAGAAAGAAATTTATAAGGTTGTTTTTATTATGACTATAAACTTAATACAATCAATTATGTTCACCTTTTACAATAGCCACAAATAACATAAAATGTTTTGGAGTAATCTAACCAACCAAGTGAAAGACCTGAACGGCAAAAATTTAAGCCTTTGAAGAAAGAAATTAAAGAGGATATCAAAAAATAGAAAGATCTGCCATGTTCATGAATAAGTAGAGCCAACATAATAAAAATGGCAGTCTTACTAAAAGCAATCTACAGATTCAATGCAATCCTCATCAAAATCCCAACACAATTCTTCACAGACCTGAAAAGAATAATAATATTAAACCTCGTATGGAAAAAAATATCCCAAGATAGCTAAAGCAATCCTGTACAATAAAGCAACTTCTAGGGGCATCACAACCCCTGACCTCAAGCTCTACTACAGAGCTATACTAATAAAAACAGTTTGGTATTGGCATAAAAACCAACAGGTGGATCAATGGAATCGAATTGAAGACCTTGACATTAATCCACACAGTTATGAACACCTGGTTTTTGACAAAGAAGCCAAAACTGTACAATGGAAAAAAGAAAGCATCTTCAACAAATCATGCTGGCACAACTGGTTGTCAATATGTGGAAGACTGCGAACAGATCCATATTTATTGCCATGCACAAAACTCAAGTCCAAGTAGATCAAAGACCTCAACATAAATCCAGCTACACTGAACCTGATAGAAGAGAAAGTAGGGAGCGGCCGTGAATGCACCGGCACAGGAGACCACTTCCTAAATACAACATCAGTAGCAGACACAGAGAGCAGTAATTAATAAATGGGACCTCCTGAAACTGAGAAACTTCTGTAAGGCAAAGGACACAGTAAATAAGAAAAACGACAACCTTCAGAATGGGAAAAGATCTTCACCAACTCCACATCTGACAGAGGCTGATCTCCAAAATATATAAAGAAGTCGAGAAACTAGACATCAAAATACTAAACAATCCAATTTAAAAATGGACTACAGATCTAAACAGAGAATTCTCCACAGAAGAAATTCAAACGGCTGAAAGATATTTAAACATCCTTAGTTATCAGGGAAATGAAAGTCAAAATGACTCTGAGATACCATCTTACACCTGTCAGAATGGCTAAGATAAATCCACTGATGGCAGCTTATGTTGGAGAGGATGTGGAGCAAGAAGAATACTCCTCCACTGTCGGTGGGAGTGCAAACTTATACAGCCACTTTGGAAATCAATATGGCAACTTCTCAGAAAATTGGGAATCAGTCTGCCTCAGTACCCAATGATACCACTCTTGGGCATATACTCAAGCCATGCTCAATCATACCACAAGGACACTTGCTCAACTATGTTCACAGCAGCATTATCCATAATAGCCTGAACCTGGAAACAACCTAGATGCCCCTCAACTGAAGAATGAATAAAAAAAAATGTGGTACATAAGTACAATGGATTATTACTCAGCTGTAAAAAAAATGACATCATGAAATTTGCAAGCAAATGGATGTAAAATATCATCCTGAGTGAAGTAACCCAGACTCAGAAAGACAAATATGGTATGTACTCACTCATAAGTAGGTACTAACCAGACTACAACCCAGAGAAGCTAGATAACAAGGAAGACCCTGAGAGGGATGCATGGATTGCCTTGGGAAGGTAAAATAGAAAAGATCTCCTCCATGAATAAAT
Source organism: Peromyscus melanophrys (assembly GCA_902168415.1). Taxonomy (NCBI): domain Eukaryota; kingdom Metazoa; phylum Chordata; class Mammalia; order Rodentia; family Cricetidae; genus Peromyscus; species Peromyscus melanophrys. Next base: position 68,075 of record CABHPR010143845.1, on the reverse strand, counting down.
AGGGGGACAGGAGGACAATGGAGGGGAGGGTTATGGGAGATGAGAACATGAGGGAAAAGGATAGTCAAGCTGGGGGAAGGATGGAGTGGGAAAGCAATAAAAGAGATATCTCAATAGAGGGAGAGATTATGGGGTTAGGGAGAAATCTGGTGCTAGAGAAACTCCCAGTAATCCACAAGGATTACTTCAGCCTAGATTACTATCAACAGCAAAGATGGTGCCTGAGCTAGCTTACCCCAGTAATCAGATCAGTGAATACCCTAACTGTTATCATAGAGCCTTCATCCAGTGACTGATGAAAGCAGATGCAGAGATCCACAACTAAGCACCAGGCCAAGCTCCAGGAGTCCAGGTGGAGAGGGAAGAGGGATTCTATGAGCGAGGAACATCAAGATCATGATAGGGAAATCTACAGAGAAAACCAAACCAAGCTAGTGGGAATACATGAACTTTATATCAACAGCTGTGGAGCCTCCATGGGACTGGACTAGGCCCTCTGCATGTGGGAGACAGTTGTATAACTTTGTCTGTTTGAGGGGCTCCTGCCAGTGGGATCAGGATCTATCCCTGGTGCATGAGCTGGCTTTCTGGAGCCCATTACCTATGGTAGGACACCTTACTCAGCCTAGATACAGAGGGGAGGGTCTTGATCTTGCCTTAACTAAAGGTACCAGGCTTTGCTGACTCCCCATGGGATTCTTTACCCTTTTGGACGAGGGGATGGGAGAGTGGGGGGAAGGCTGGAGGGGAGTGAGAGGTGTGAGTGGGGGATCTGTGATTGGTATGTAAAATGAATAAAAAAATTTCTGAAACTGAAAACAAGCAATGATGTTTCTAATTTTTGTTTTTTAAATTAGAAGTAGCTACATATCCTCTTCTGGTTATTGTTTATTTTCTTTGATGTGTTTGTGATGAGTATATATATATATATATATATATATATATATATATATAAAACAAGATTTTTTACTGACCTGGATGTTGTTGTTTCAGCTAGACTAGGCGGATAGCACGCTTCCGGGATCCACTTGTCTCCACGTCTCCAGAGGGAAAGTTACACACATGTGTCATTGAGCCTGTACCACACTTAGACACGGATGTTGGGGATCTAAATCGGCTCCTCGAGCTTCTGAGGCTGGCACTTTACCCACTTATCCATCTCCCTAGCCTCTAACCCAGTTTTCCACATCATGATTTCCTTTATTTCTCTGATTCCAAATTCTGACTTAGAGAATAATTGAAGACACTGCTCTGGGCATCATTAGATTAAAGTTATCTAATTGTTCCCTCTCTTGTGTTTATTTCTTCTCTGCTTTTATTCTATTCTAAAATGATCTTCCTGCTTTAGTCCACATAAGACATAACCGTTGACTAAAAATATTTTTAATTAGACAAGGATTTCTTCCTATCTTTAGAGTTCGCTTTTACAAATAGAACATTTATATAAAGAGGAATTAGAAAATAGATGTAAGAAAAATTAGTTAGAGTGTCATGTAGCCCCCTGTATTGACTGCCCCATATGCCTTTATTAGAAACACATTTCTCCAATGAACCTTGCATCGTTTTTGACTAGCAATTGGAAAGCATATCTTTTATTTTCCAAAAATTCAGTCAATTTTCAGTTTTTGTCAGATGTAAAGGATCATCAGAAGAAGCTTAAGTGTCGTGCTAATTAATTTTGTCCCAAGGAAAATACAGTGCTAGTGTGCTGAACAGCATACTGCAGAACTGGAAGAACAGCAGCGTAAACAGTTGTAGATTTCAAGTAACCCCAAATATAACATTTAGCATGATGCTTTTGTGACTGGCTATGGCAAGAAGGCAATATGAATTGATGGGCTCATTTATCTCTACCTCTTCAGAGACCAATTTATGTTTTTTAACCAACTACATTAATGCATTCTGTATGTTTGTCTATGAATAGTCACTGCTATGAGATACCTTCCAACAGCCCAGAAGAGTTTAATATTATCAAGGTTACAGCTGTACTTGTTCATAAATAATTCATTTAAAATACATTTTTTAATTAAAAAATAGGTCATATGATTCATTTTGCAGTCCTGTGGGTCATCAGCAGATCATCTGGGGATGATTCATTAATGCTTTCTCTATAATCTGCAGTCTGCTATCCCACATTTGTTCATAAGTGTACTGAGCAATACTGCCTGTGACTCTTTGTCTTTCATTGCAAAATTCACAGAGGCACCTTTGACTAGTAACCCTATGGATTTGAAAACAATATGGGCTCATCTAATTCTAATATACAAATACCAGCCATGTGGTGCTTGGAAAGATTCACACATTTGTCAGGTTAAATGATACTTCAGATTTGGAAGAAAATAAAACAGGGCATCGTATCTTTATTTACTTATAACATTTCCAACAACTTTAAATTGAAAAAAAAGGTAGAAAATGGCATGGGGTTTCTGTGTTTACATAAATCTTTTCCTGAACTCACAGCCTTTAAAGATCATGATTAAAATGGAGTACTTGATGCAAAACCTATTTTCAGAGATATTTTCACTTCAGTTTTCAAAGGTCATTGAATAATAGCTAACAATAATACTGATTAATACACTCTAGGATTTTTTTTTTAATTTGAGAATTCACATAAACTATTTAGAAATAACTATTATCTTGCAGTCCGCTCCTGTCCTTATGGTGCTCTATTGGTCCATTTTGATAACATCCTTGGCCACCAAATGTCACAAAACTCAGGGCATCAGACCAATAACTTTATTTCTTAAAAATACTTAGGCCTTGGAGTCAATCTTTTTGCACCCACCTTCTCTCTATAAAGTACAAAAAAAAAGAAAATTCCAGTTAAGGTCCAGAGAAACACATACTTACCTAATAAGATGACCTAGCTTGGGAAAGGTGCCTATAACTGCCAATCTTATCTTTTCTTAGCTAAATGGCCAATAATTAGGCAGGCGGTACAGGCAGGACTTCTGGACAAGAAGAAATCTGAGAAGAAGGAAGGGGGGTTTGCCAGCCAGATTTTGAGGAAGCAGGACATGTAAGAGGACAGGTAAAAGCCTCAAGCCACTTGGTGGCATGTAGATTAATACACATGGGTTAATTTAAGTTACAAGAGCTAGTTAGAAACAAGCCTAAGCAAAGGCCAAGCTTTAATAATTAATAAGAAATCTCCATGTTGTTATTTGGGAGTTGGCTGGCAGGACAGAGAAAGACTCATTACATTTAGGTTCTCTTGAGCTAGATATGGTGGGGTGTAGTACAAATTGTTAGAAGGTCTTATTAATAAAAACAAACACAGAGCCAGGTACTGGGGTGAACGCTGGAAGATCAGAGAAACAGAACAGGCCATAGCTAACATCATCTCATCAACTTCTCAGCTGATCTTGTTTCCTCAAATTGGAAGCCTCTATGTCCTCATCTGAATGGATCTCAGCTGAACTGCTGCTCAAGTGCCTAAAAGTTTAACAGGTTTTAGTTCCTGGTCCTCATGCCTTATACACCTTTCTGCTTCCTGCCATCACTTCCTGGGATTAAAGGTGTTTGTTACCATGCCTGGCCATTTCCAGTGTGGCTTTGAACTCACAGAGATCCAGATGGAGCTCTGCCTCCAGAATTCTAGGATTAAAGGTGTGTATGCCACCATTTTCTGGCCTCTATGTCTATCTAGCAGCTGTTCTGTTCTCTGACCCCCAGATAAGTTTATTAGAGTGCACAATATATTGACCACAGTGGAGTGCCAAGTTCACCATTCCCCAGGAACAGGCTTCTTTTAGCCTGATAAAATCATAGGTGTTCCATTTCTTCACACCCCAAGATTTCTGCTGTTGACTGACAATGCACATGTCCTCCTAAGATGAAGTTTAGATTCTCAGGAAATTTGAAAAGGAGTGATCTAAATGGAGGCATAGAGAACTCGTTCTAGTGAAGAGATGTGTGCAATTTTCCTTCCTGCTGAATGGGGAATTACTCTGAGTTCTAGCTCTCCATCAAAAGGGGGTTTCTTCAGCAAATGTTTCAACTTCCCTTGGTAGAGAATATGTTTCCTACCATGTTGCTTTACTTGTAGACCTGAGATGGTTCATCTGTGAACTTGATACAAAAAAGAGTCACTCCATTAAAGAATTGCCTCCATCAGATTGGCCATGAGCAAGTCTGTAGGGCATTTTCTTTATTGTTAATTGCTGCAGGAAGGCACAACAAGTGTGTCTGGAACCATTTATTGGACATGTGGACCTGAGCTATGTAGGAGACATAATAAACAGCCAAGCAGTTTCCCTCCATGGTTCCTGCTTGAATTCCTGCCCCAAATTCCCTCAGTGATAGGCTATGATCAGGACCCATAAGCCAAATAAACCCTTTCTTCCTCAAGTTGCTTTGAGTCATGGTATTTATCACAACAACAGAAAAGCAAACCAGATAAGGTAATTTCTGTGGACTCGAATATTCTCATCTCATTACAGAAAGAAATAAAAACTGTCCGAGTATCAAATTTCTTTCAGATGTCCTTCCTATTCCTTCTCAGATAATGACACTGGAAGCTTTGTGGAACTCCATGTTGGACACCATGTTACTAGGGAAACTGAGGTTCCCTCTTTGGGTTCCTATTCTTCTTAATAAATTTAAGGATATACGGTAGGCATATGATGAACACTTTATCAGAGTTTGAGAGAAAACAATGGGAAAGCAAAATCTAAATGTTGGCAGAGTCAAGGAGGAGGGAGATGGAGAAAAAGACAGAGAGTCATCGTGGCTTTTGAGTAGGCTGCCTGTTTAGCAATGGTGTCTGCAAGCAGCCTCATTTTAGTCATGAAGGGGGATCTTCAGAGAAGGAGTGAGAAAGCCCAAAACGTCAGTGAAAACAGGTTTAGGCTTTATTTGGAATCTGAAAGAAAGAGAGGAGAATTGGGTGCACTATGCTTTTCAGTGTTAGGATTCTGAAAAGTAGTCAGATTTTGCAGAACTTTGTGTTAGCTACTTAGTTAAGTGATTGCATGGGGCAAAAGTTTCTGAGAAGGGAAAATACATTATCTCACTGAGGAAATAATAATTGCTTCCAGCCTATTATCAAGGCTATAGGTGAATTACACATTCTAAGGAGTAGTTTCTTGACCATATAGAAGTTTATCTTCTTGGCAAAAAAAAAAAAAAAAGGCCTGCTGGGCAAAGAACCTGACCTTGCCTCGGCTGCTGACAGTATGAATGCTGTCCTTTCCAGATGAACAGGACACAAGGAAAAGTGACTGCTGAACCTTGCCAAGACAGGGTATGATGATCTTTCATAATTCCTGCTTCTGAAAATGATCTGTCAGATATTCTAGGCTTGTAGCCAACATGGATGCCCCAACTGTGCTGAGAAACATTAGGTGACTGGCCAGGCTGCTAGCTGTCTTTGTCAATTCTTACAATTTTTCAGAAGTTGCTTGCTTGCTCTTCCTGTTTACTCAGGTATTATTTTTTTCCTCAGGTCTGTGATGGGGTTGAAGACTAAATAGTTATAGCTATAATCATCTCAGATCTCAGTTAAGAACATTTTAGGTACTAAAGTTAGATTCTTCAGGATAGGACAACTATTGGAGCAATCTCTGTAACTTGCTGTTTGCCTATGGTCTGGACATTTAGTATGTGTTTTCTGTTTGATATTGTTCTTGTTGGCTGTATTTGTATTTTTGTTTATGTTATTGCCATTCCCCTCTCCTTGATGGTACTTGATAATTGTTCCTATTGTATATAGTTTTGCATTAGGTTAGAACTTTCTTATTAAGAAAAAAGGGAGAAATGTAGTAGGCACCTGTTCCACTTATGACTTTGAGGTCCCAGCCTCTAGGGTGTGGCCTTGGGTCAAGCTTAAGACCTGAGGGGCATGTATGCTTCCCTCTTTTCTCTCCCTTGTTGGCTTGGACAGTGTGGACTGACTCAGGTGGCAGAAGCAGTGTGAGACTAGCCATCAGCCTTCCAGGACTCTGCGATGATTTTGCCTATCCTGTTTAGTGAGTTTTTCTTCCCAGTTTATATCATAATAAACTTCCTTATACCCCTTAAGCAGACTCCCTTGGATTTCTCACTGAAGGCCCAAGGTATATAGCATTTTAAAGAAGGTGGCAATGATGAGTAATGTTTTAATACTTAAAGCAGGTGGGAGTGTCATGTCTCCACACAGGGTCAGGACTATATTCTATCCTCAGTGTCACTTAAAGCTTCTATAACAATAAGTGAATCCAGAAAAAGTCATGTGTTAGAATAAAGTAAGTGGGAATAACATAATGTCCTAACCATACCTGGCTCTATTCTAGTTTCTATTTTTGCTATTAGAAGTCGTGGTTACTATAGAAAATGGACAAGATATTTACTTATCCATTTGCTTGACACATATGTAGCTAAATTTCTAAGTGGTCTTATTAAATTAAAAAAAAAATAAAACATGGAGCTGAATATAGGGGTGAAAGCCTTAGAGATCAGGGAAATGGTGAGAGCCACCAACCAACCTTACTTCACCAGCTCTGCAGCTTCTAAAATGCAAAGACTTCCTGTCTACCCAGGCTTTTATTGCCTTGCTGTGCTGCCCTCTCATTGGTTCTTAGCCCAGTTACCTCATTTCCTTGTCACTGCCTGTCTGTACAGACCTCCAGGTCTGTTGGTACTGGGATTAAAGGCATGTGTCACCACTCTTGGCTCTGTTCCCTAGTATGTCCTTGAACACACAGAGACCCTGCCTGCTAAGTGATAGGATTAAGGGCATGTGCTATCACTGTCTGGCTTTTATGTGTCTTAAAATGGCTTGCTATTTCCTCTGATCTCCAGGCAAACTTTATTTATTAAAATATCACCAAATTTCAGCACAAATAAAATATCACCACACAATATGCCTTTGCATAATTGTACTCTGTTTTACCTAACATCACAAAACACACACCAAAAGCCATACACTCAAACAGCATCAACTTGTAATTACCTATACAAAAATCATCACTTGCACTCCATGTGAAGAAAATGATTCTTATGTACTATGTACACCTTTTCTTAGTCTTATGATGTATATATGTATATTCACAAATTAATTCACATGAAATATTAGGCATGCTAATTATTCACTCAAAAATTGTTTTATTAATCTGCCAGAGGCAACTCTATTCTTGATACAGCAATTAGGGGACAGGGGGTAACTCATTAATCATACACTCCAGAGGAAATGGTCTGTGGTCTGTTTTTGTTTATGTGGAGCAAAACATCAAATGCAAAACTGAGTGTTGTAAAATTCTACTTATCATGAGAATGTAGAAAATGGGACATAAGCTTCTGATGATTTCCATAGAATCTTACTTAGTTTGAAACTCTCTTTCTCAGATATCTGTGTTTCTTCATGGTATGCAAATGAACTGCCAGGTGACATAGTAAAAGAACTTGAACCATGGTGACATAAAAGGTTGAAGAGCAAAAGCCATGGTGATGTGATCCAAATAACAAATATAAAACATATCAGCAGGATACATTAACAAAATGCAAAGAATTGAAAATTTGTTATCAAATTATTTGAAAATAAAAGACTGATTCTTTTCTTAAATATTTTTATTAATTATTTGAGATTTTCATTCATTGTATTTTGATCATACTTACCTTGCAAATCCTCATATTGACTTTTCTGAGATCCAACCCTATCCTCTACACACTTTTTTTCCTCTTTTTTTTTTTTTCTTTTTGGTTTCTCTGTGTAGCTTTGCACCTTTCCTGGAACTCACTCTGTAGCCCAGGCTGGCCTTGAATTCACAGAGATCTGCCTGGCTCTGCCTCCCAAGTGCTGGGATTAAAGGCATGCACAACTCTCTCTCTATATATATATATATTCAACAGGTCATCAACTGCAATTGTGCTCTTCATATATGTCTGGGTGTGGTGCACTTCATTGGAGCATATTCAACCTACCAGATGCCACACAATTAAAGAAAACTGAATCCCTCTCCCTCAGAAGCCATCAAGTCTCCATCATTCTTCAGGTAAGAGTAGAGAAACATGAACTCCTTCCCATTTTACTCTAGAATGGTGACTGGCTTGATCTTATGCAAGCTGTGTGAAGGTAACCACATCTGCTATAAGATCATACGTGCATTTGTCTTATCATACCCAGAAAACATAATTTTGCACCAGTCAGGTCTGACTTCTGACTCTTAAAAATCTGCACACCCTCTTATGATAATCCCTAAAAATTGGTGAAGAGGTGTCATATAGATGTCTTATTTCTTTGATCTGTTGAGAGTTTATGCGTTAATTGCAATCCACTACACAAAGAAACTGAGGATGTCAGAGAGCTGCACTAATCTATAGGTAGAGAGATAAGAAGTTACATGACAGTTACATAGTATATCCATTTAGCAAAATAATAGTAGTAGGTTGACACATGCGTCCTGTGAAGGCCTATACCAAGGGATATTGGCCATTTCAGTAAAAGTCCCATGTTTCTCTTGTGGAGTAGGCTTTACATGCAATCAGAATGCAGTTGGTTACTCCCATGATATCCATGCCACTATTGCAGTTATGGGATGTAGCAGGAGTCTTAGAGAGTCTTATTAATAAAATCAAACCAGGGGCCAGTTTTTGGGGTGAAATGCTGGATCGTCAGAGAACTAGAATAAGCCACAGCTAACCTCACCTGGCCAACTTCTCAGCTGGTCTTGTTTCCTCAGACTGGAAGCCTCTGTGTCCTCATCCCAATTGCTCTCAGCTGAACTGTGCTCAAAAGGCTGAATGCTTAACCAGCCAAAATGCTTCAGTTTCTGGTCCTCACACCTTATATATCTTTCTGCTTTCTACTACCACTCCCTGGGATTAAAGGCGTGAGTCACCATGCTTGGCTGTATCCTTGAACAGATGGATTTCTGCCTCTGGATGTTAGGATTAAAGGCGTGTGCTACCACTGCCTATCCTCATGTTTAACATTGTGGCTGTTCTGTCCCTGACCCCAGATAAGTTTACTAGTGTGCACAATATTTTGGGGAACACAATACCAACACATTGGGATATCTTTCCACACGGCTGTTATTGTAGTTCACTGGGTTCACAGACGAATGACACTATTTATGACTTTTTCTCCCAGAAGTGCCCCTTGTATGTACTAGTACTATGAGAGCTAACCAAAAGAGAGTAATTAACCTGGTAAGTACCAAGTTGATTTCTCTATATCCAGTAACCAATGTGCAAAGAGTTTCCACTGCATTAGAAGCTTACATTAAGTTCTGGCAAACCACAAGAGCAGTGGCAGACATCTACAACAATAACTCAAGGGAAACTTGCCCATGTGTGTACCTACCCTATTTGGGGACTGGGACTCACAGTTGGTTTGGACAATTGGGGGAATTTAATTTTTAAAAAATCACCTCTCTTTGTGAAAGGGGTGGAAGAAGAGAAGAGTAAACAAATGTCAGGTGGTGATACCTGGCAGGGGAAAGGGAACATGCACTATCATTTCTATTTTTTTCCTTTATTTTCTAGTTAATGATTCCTATTACTGTTCAGTGTCTGGACTTTCCTAATTGGAGTTTGAAGACCCTAAGCTAGCATTAACCTCAGGCCATACTCACTCTTTCTTCCCTTCCATTCCCCCCTTAGCCTTTTGTAAGCTAATTCTCAGCAATAAAGATCATTTGTCTTTATTAAAAAATAAAAAAAGAAAATAATTTTATTTTTCATCTCAATCAATGATCCATTTGTAGGTCCCTAGATTTCACAGATATTTGAAATTAAGCCCACAAATCTAAGGATTTCTTGCTATGGTTCACAAAATAGTGTAACAAGTGACATTTTTTAATACAGGATCTGAGTTAACTTTTTGCCTAAAAATTTCACAATTTCTTTTTTAATTATAACTGAATAAAATTCAATTTTATATAGGCACCATATTTCCATTATCCATTCATCAGTTGATGACTGTCTAGGTTCCCTAACTATTGTGAAGAAAGCAGCTCTGAACACAGATGAGCAAATATCTGTGCAGCAAGATGTAGAGTACCTTGGGTATATTCCTATGAGTGCTGGTTGCCTCATATGGTAGACCTTCCTATAGTCTTTGTTTATTTGTTTGTTCATTCATTTTCTTGTTTGTTTGTCTGTTTTGAGATAGGGTCTCTCTGTATAGTCCTGGCTGTCCTGGAACTCATTAAATAGACCAGGTTCGCCTCAAACTCACAGAGGTTTTCCTGTCTCTGCCTCCCAAGTGCAAGGATGAAAGGGGTACACCAGCGCAGCTAGCCTTCTCATAGTGTTTTTTTAAAAAATACCACACTGACTACCACAGTAGATGTACCCAGTTATAATCCCTCCAATAACAAATCATGATGTTTTCCCCTTCATTATGTCTTCATCATCATTCAATATTATTTGTTTCTTTAATCTGAGCAATTCTAACTTGGGTGACATGGAATCTCAAAGCCATTTTAATTTGTATTTCCTAGATGGCAAAGATGGTGAACACTTTTTCTTAGATAGTTGTATTTTTTCTACATAGAACTTTCTGTTCGGTTCTGCAGTCTGCTTTCTTATGTGTACACAGTGTGTGTGTGTGTGTGTGTGTGTGTGTGTGTGTGTGTATTTTGGTGTGTTGTGTTTGTGTGTGTATGTTTTGTTGTGTTGTGTGTGTGTATGTGTGTGCTTCATAGTTTCTTGTAATTCTAGACATAAATTCTCTATCAGATGTAAAACTGGAAAATATTTTTTCTTATTACTTCAGTTTCCTCTTTAGCTGAGTAACAGTTTCCTCTGTAGAGAAGTGTTTTAATTTCATGGTCCATCTTGTTGACTGCTGTTCTTAGTCTCTGGGTGATAAGAATCTTATTCCGATAATCCTTAGTTGAGCTCAGATCCCTAAATGGACTTTTTCCTCTTTCTTCTAGAAGGAGTTTCATTGATTCTGTACTACAATTAGGATATTCTATCCATTTGGAATTGATTTATGTTAAGGGAAGGGGGTCATGTTTCATTTCTCTACATGTAGTTATCTAGTTTTCCCAATTGTCTAAGACATTATCTTTTTTTACAATATGTGTTTGTCAAAAATCAGGTGAGGGGGGAGCCACAAAGAGATGGCTCAACAGTTATGAGTACTTGCTGTTCTTGCAGCAGACTGGGATTCAGTTTCCAAAATCCCATGGTGGCTCACAAATGTCTGCTATTCCAGTTCTAGGGGATCTAGTCCAGTGCCCTCCTCTGACCTCTGCTGCCTCTTTGTGCACAGGTGGTATACTTACACACACTCATGTATACACACGCACACATAAAATAGAATAAGCAATATTTTTGAATTTAAAAATCAGGTAGCTATAGTTGTATGGGATTATATCTTGATCCTCAATTCTATTCTATTGATCAACATGTCTGTTTTCTATATGTCATGTTATTTTTGTTAGTAGAAGAATATGAAGTCAGATATAGTGGTACCTCAGCAGAGTTTTCATTGTTCAGTATTGTTTTAACTATCTGAGAATTTTGTGCTTCCATGTAAACTGTTTCTCAATTTATGTGAAGTAGTGCATTGGAATACTGATAGGAATTGCACTGTATCTGTGGATTGATTATGGCTGGATGGACATGGACATAGTTACAATTATAATTCTAAATATTGATGAGCATGAGAGATCATTCTACCTTCTGGTGTTCTCATCTTCCTTCTTCCTTCCTTCCTTCCTTCCTTCCTTCCTTCCTTCCTTCCTTCCTTCCTTCCTTCCT